>CABFVX010001350.1:73001-89743 GCA_902151425.1 Timema shepardi | reverse complement strand
CCCCCCCCCCCCACCCCCCACTCTTTCACAATCACACGCGATCCGTGCCATGCATCGACTGCTTCTGTAATATCAGCAGGAACATACATGTTTGTAATTGCTCGTTGTTGGGTTTTTTGCAAAACAGAAATTAAAATTGTTTTATTAATTTTTGCGAATGAAACCTCACTAGTGGTTGAATGGTCTAACGCGTCACTCTCGTGTTTGATTGGGTTACCACTGACGGAGAGATCGGGGTTCGAATTCCCGGTTGGGCGTACTGAAAGGTGGAAAACAAAGACATGGTTGGACTGTTGAAAATTTCATTTCCCCCCTCCCCCTCTTTAATGCAAATAAAATAGTTGGATCTAGATAAAATTTAGTAATAAAAATAATCCAAATTTTCAACGTTAAAAAAAATCCTTACATTTAATAGTAAAATAATTTAAGCATCACGCGTGGCTTGGCCAGCACGATTAAAATATACTATTTCAAATAACATGTCGTGAATTTGCTCAGTTCATGGATCGGGCAAGTTTCTGGCCTCTCCTCCTAAACATTTCATGAACTGGTCAAAAAAATAGTCCAGTTATTGACTAATGTAGCACTTGTGTTGCCCAGTTCATGAACTGGTCAAAAATTAATCCAGTTCATGAATAATTCAATGCTTGTGTTGCCCAGTTAATGAACTGTGAAGTTCTAGTAGTTACCCAATTTATGAACTGGAGGCGTTTTGACTGAATACATAAAATGGATAAGCTAAAAACAGGTTTGGACTATAAGTTATTTTTTGTTTTAATCGTTTTAGAATGGAAGCTTGGGTTGAGTTTAAATATATCTTAAAACGAATTTCAGTTACGTTTGTAATATTATTTTAAAGTGTAAGTTCTAACTCATGAAATAGGAAATTGTTAATGCAATTTTCGCCCAATTCATGAAATGGTCAAACAAAGAAGCGCAGGCATGAAATGAACAGAAATTTGACCAACACATGAAATGGATAGTTTCACCATCGGGGTGTAACACATAAACATCACATATCAAAGTACAGCATAATTAAAATATTGATTTAATTAATAGTTGTACTATTATAAATGGTCGCCCAAATGTGAGCAACGCAAAGGCGAGCTCTAAAGAAGCTCTTCTGAAATATACTATGGAATATATATCAAATTACTTTATCCACGCTCCCAAGACGCAACTTTGGGCTGTCATAAATAAACACATTTATACGGGGCTGTTTCATTCTATAGGGTACTGATACCTCTCAGGTAAGTACAGTTGTCTTGTTACCTTATTTATGGCAACACCCTTCTATTTTAAACTTAATACCCCCTCGACTTTGCATGAACGAATACTCTTTTATGATTGGTCGAAACCACTTAAGAGCATTTATTATTCAATAAAATTTAGAACATACTATTAATATAAATCTTTGTTTGAGATATACTGAATCACAAGGCAACATGGGTCAGTTTGTGTCGTTTCATTCAAGTCATATCTTTTTGATTCTTCATGTTCAACGATTTAAAAAAATTAATATTTCGTTAAAAAATGTTACTGTGAGACATGTGCTTTAGGGTTTTCTTGAATATTCTAAGGCTGGGATTGGCGAATGGCCTAGCTCGGGCAATTTTCAGTCAATCGGGTAAGAAAACTACATCTTCATTAAAAGTCGTATCTTTGTGCCGGTTAAGCTCGCAAATATATAAAGAACTCTCACATTATATTAGTCACCAAAATAACCTTGATCAGTGAGAATCGATAATGCTGTAAGAAAATTTATTAGCTTAATATGAAATGTATATTTTATTTATTATATATTTTTTCCAGAAAGGTTGGGATATAGTATTTGGGGAAAGATTGCATTTAAGGAATGGATATAAAATTTGTAGACAAAATAAAAAGTATAATTGAGAAGGATGGATGATCGTGGAACCTTTGATAAGCTTATGGTGATCGAAGCCCAAAAAGGTCGCCGATTCTTCCTGTACATTAAACAAAATGCATACGTTTTATAGTTTTAATTATAAAAAAAACTACATGACGTAATTACGCAATCGAGTCATACCGACCGACAGAGCGGCCTTCCTCTGATAGAGCTCGAAGGCCAAACGGACCCTGATGTGGACAGATGCCTGGGGGCTGGGATTCGAACCCTTATCTCCCCGTTACAGACAAACCTGTTATAATAAGCATACCATTCACCTTGGTAGTCTTGGGGGTAAAGTGCTCGCCTCAGGACCCGATGTTCGTGGGTTCAACAGATGTTTCTTGAGCAAAAAAAAATATCCGTAGCACAACTTCCTTCGGGGGGAGTAAAGCCGCCGTTCCCATGTCGATTGTGGCATGTGAAAGAACCGAAATACCTTTCTCGGCAAAATTGTTAGGCCCTTTCACTCTTGCTCATAAACATTTTCTTCTGCTGATATAATCAGTCAGTTCTGAAAGTGCACGTTAAATACCTTGAAAACATATAGTTCACCTGCACCCCAGTGTGGTGACTTTAAGACTATTAATAACTCCACTTGCTCTAGAGGCTTGTAAAAACCGTAATGGTGATTCTATTTTACTGTCGTTCTTTGCCTTTTTTTTCGTTATTTCCACAAGAACGCCCTTTCTTGTCTTCATTTTACTTCTATTTCCCTTGGGGTTCGTAAAACTGTCTGCTCTCGTGAATCGCGACAGGTGAGTTGTAAAAAACGCGCAGTCTCTCACTTTGATGGAGTGTTTTCTTGTTCTTCATCGACACCCGCTATCAGATGGAGTATCTTTGAACTCTGGCACTGCCAATCTAATTCTTGATTCCGTCATTTGTCTCCGCACGGAGCTCGCTTTGACGTCAGATGTTCCCTTTTTCAAAGNCCCCCACGCGCTCCCCCTATTACTTTATTCAAGCACTTACATTTCGTCGAACAACAAATTGTGTTTCTACGTTGATGGATATGTAATACGATGGTAATATTATTTATATTGTTTAGGTGTTCTGTCTTTGTCAGTGAGCTTAGAACATCATTGTACCCTGTTCACTGCTTCCTGCTTCTTCCTACGCTCCTCTTTCCCTCAACCTTGTCCTTTATGACTCTGCACAGAAGACAGTTCCTCCTAAGGATGTGTCCGATCCAGTTTGCTTTGTACCGAAGACTCACATCCGAAATGGTTCTCTTCTCATTTATCAGCCACTCTTATTCGGACTTCTTCATTTGTCACGTTGTCTGTCCACCTGATTTTCAACTCCACCTGCTTCATAAAATATGATAAATAATGATATAAAAATATCAACAACATGTTTGTTCCCATTGTTTTTATAATTACCGTCTCTGCGCTCTAGTGGTCCCAAATCCTGGCTACAGATCTAGAGTCCCGGTTTTAATCCCCGGTGCGTCCAGATGTTTCTATGAAGCAGTGGGTTTGGAACTGGTATCAGCTCAGTCTCGTGAAGACAAATGAGGAAATACTTGAATAAATAAGTAGCGCCTCCGGTCTAGAAAACTGAGATTAACGTTTGGAGGATTCGTTGTGCTAACCATATAACACCCTATATCTACAAATGCGTAAATGGTGGCACTATCTTCGACAACATGCGGGGGCGGCTACTTGGTCTGTGTAGGTGACGTCATATAGTTGTATTGGTTTGATAATGTCCCTTTATCTCGAAACAATATATATCAATCATGATGTTTATCTTTAAATTTATAAAATGATTTGGAGCTTATTTTCAAATAAGCTATTGCCCCGTCATCCACACTCTTGTCTATTTTGAGAGTAATACCTTAGAACAGTAGTTACCAACCTTTTCCATATCGCGGACACGACACCCTGAAACCAATTATAGGTTGCCGCGGGCCCCCCAGAGTCTCCCCTGACATAAGAAGGGGAATTAAAAACGAAAACATTTATAGTATTCTACGTATCGTAATCTATGTCAAATTAATAAAAGATAAAAAGTATTTTTAGTTGGTCAGTGATGGTGAACTCAGAGGTTTAAGCAAATTGTGACTTTTGAATATTTTTTTACGATGTGAAAAGACAAATAAAAAATAACTTAAATATCTAGATTTGTTTCGCATTGATTCCCACAGGACCCCAGTTGGGAACCTCTGCCTTGAACCATGCAGACACCAAAGCGGTTTTTTTTTCTTTGCGTCTTAATATTATTCATGACTATCCTCATATCCCCACTAATTGTGTAGGGGTGAATGAAATATAATTGATAGGAAACACCCTCAATACACCTAGCCGGGATTCTAGTCCCAAAACCTCCACGACCAACAGACTAGACGAGACTGACAGTTTAGTCTGCGCGCCCACTGGTGTGGAAGCCAGGAGCTCTCTACCAATATTCCCAAAGTTGTGCAGGAATGTGCTTGAAACGGTAGCGGGAGATTCTCTTCGACAATAAAGGCCGTGAATGATCAAACCTGTGATGAAGTGAAGTTATAAATAGTGCAGACTGTCAGGCAATTACATAGCACCCTGCAGAGGGGAGACTACGTCTGAGGAATATTGCCTCCGACACTTTCACGGCCTGTTCTAGTCGAGGTAATAACTTACAAAGTCGGGACAGAGGGAGGTCTTTTGTTCCGAGGACTGAGATACCTCGCTCACTGCGGGTTGCCTGCCGTTTTCGGGCTTAGGAGCTAAGAAACTAAACTCCTCTTTCAAGGGAAGTTAGACGAGACTCAACGCAGCAGAGTTAAAATATGTAATCATATTTTTAAAAAAAGGATGGTGCACCGCACAAACTTTCTCCCTCTTTAAAAATAAAAATAAAATAGACATTTACTAAAAACTCGTGAGATTTGTGAAACGAAATAATAAGTTTATACATTGTTGTAGAAACACTACACCAAATATGAATTAAATAATATACAGTGTTACTTACTCTATGGCATTAGGAACTAGAAACACTTTTTCAAAGAGTTAAATTAAAAAGTATACATATATTTTCTTATAGCTCCAAAATTATTGATTTTATAAAAATACATTTCAAATAAAAGATTTTTATCTTAAATAGTACTACAACTTTACAATAGTAAGTTATTTCGTATCTCAAATAGTTGCGGATAAATAATCAAAATTGGAAAGTTTCCTTCGTGTAAAGTACCCTCAAAGCCATTTTCATGAAAAAATGAGAATTTCCATCTGGTTTATAATAATAAATAATGTCTAGATTTTAAATTTATTCAACAGATTTAAAGTGAATTTCGAGAACATCTTTTTGAGCTTCAGTAAATTTAGGGTTAGATATGTAATTCCAAAAATCCATTAGGGGGACCTTATGAAAACTGTAGATACCAAGCTTTAGCCCAATCAGTAAAATACGAGTAGTTCCGGCTCTAGCCCGAGGTACAGACAGATGGCATTGCGAAAACAATTTTTTTGTTTGTTTCAAGGTTCATGAAGCGTCGACATTCTTCAAAATCTCCAGTTCTATTTTTATGACGATCACAATACTTTCTCTTTGAGGTGTCGAGAGAAAGTTAAAAAAAAAGTAGTTCGTTTCTACAAAGTTTTTCGCAAGATTTGATATTTATTTACACAGCGTTTTAGCACCAGTTTGTGCTACTACGCGTATATAAATTAAGCTTATGGGATAGGGATGATGAAATTAATATTTTAGAGGAAATGTACCCGCATTTGTGTTAGTGTGAAACCATTTGAGGGAAAAACCACCCTAAGTAGATCCATCACGAAAGTGACGCCTTGATCTATGCGGCCAACGATGCGGGTATCGGGTTGGTCATAGTTAAATACTGCAAAAGTAGTCTTAGCCAACTTCATTGAAAGATTCAATAAATATTATACATTTAAACAAACATTTCTTTGCAAACAAACTATTTATAGCTTTTTGGATCATTTGTTGGAACGTAAGAATATTTTACAAATAAGGACTTTTTTATATATAGCCATTTAGTTCAATGTTTTTTAATCAACTCTTCACCTGGTTTTTCTTAATCATCCATTCATGTTGTACACATGTATGATAAGTAGATTACTCTAATGGGCTAGAGATGAGGAAAAAAGCATTTTAGAGGTAATCTCTCCGCATTTGTATGGAAGGAGAGGGTGGAAACCATCGAGGAAAATGCCCCCTTTGTAGACCCGGCCAGGATTCTATCCTCGATCTCGCCATCTTCAGCAGGTAAATCTAAGATGATAGCGGTGCCTTAGACCATAAGACCACTGAAGCGGGTAGTTGAATACTTGATATACCATTTTTCTATACCGCGTTAATTCAAACATAATGATATTTCTTACATATTATATTATTATTTCATACAACCATTGTAGTTAATTTATTCATTATTTTATTTCTATATTAGCATCTGCCCACGGCTTCTCAAGCATTAAATAATACATCAACACATTCACAACTTCAAACGCTAGGAAAAGAATGAAACTTCAAAAGCGGGGTTTTTTATGCGTACGAAGCTTCAAGAAGAAACATGAACTCTATACTACTCCCCCTTCAATATTCCAGCTCATATCACGTGCCACTCTTATGTGCCCGCAATACCTGCCGCGACGGAAGTTCACTGCTTACGCCCAGTTTTTTCTACATTACCTCGCTCGTTGATGAGCTAGCATTAGGGTGTATAGGTTACCATGGCTCTCTCAAAAATATGGAGTAAAACAAAATAAGTCCTCTCCCGATCCGATGAATACATTTTGAGTTTACTGGAAACAAACAAATGGACAGTACGACAAACATTCTAAAACTTGATTATTTGTTGTTCTAAAGGAAAAGAAAAAAAAAATTGGACGCACAGAGAAACCAAACTGATGTACTCGTTTTTCACATGGATAATCTATAAAGTAACTTTGTTATGTTATAGTATATAAAATTAATCACAAAGAAAATTAACTAAATCTTAAATTATTTATGAATATCAATCCTTCATTGTTTTAAATTGTGTTACAATGCATGAAAAGTAGACTTACTAAAACACAATATTAAAATACATATTATAATGTAATCTAAATATGTGTTAAAAGCTGAAATTTATTTCGAAGATAAAGTAATAATGTTTATATATACAATATTTATACTCTCGATTATTGGTGCTAATTAAAAAAAGAAAGAGTAACGTGGGCATAAGTAATTGGTTGTTAAAGAGTTGGAAAAAAAGTTATTTGTTTTTCTTTAAAAAAATTAATTGTGGCTTACAGATTAATGATTTTTGAAATTAGCTTCAAAAGTTTTTTCAAAATTTTTATTTTTTAAAACTATTTTACATAATAATAAATTATGTTTGTTGGTTTTTCTAAAATAAATTAATTTAAGGCTAGCTTACTTATAACTTATGACAAATTCTAGAACATTTGATATATTTCGAAAATGACCTTCAAGAGCGAGCTCAAAATGGTTATTTGGGAATAGTTTTTAATGATAAATAAGAATATATTTGTATTTTTCTAAATAAAAATCACTCTAGAATGGCTACAAATAACTTAGTTTGATAATTTGGTTCCAAGCTTTAATTTGAGAAAGTTAGTTTGTTCGATTTATTTAATTTTTATATTTTGAGCTATATGGATTAAAAAAAGACAAAACTTTTCGCATGCACTAATAGCTAATGAACAAGCAATACTTAATAAGTTTATCGGTACCAAAATGTCTATAACTTTTAACACGTTGAAATTTTGACAGTAGCCGCCAACGTAAGAGGGAGGAGAAACCATCTGTGAAACAAACAACAAAGTCAACAAGATCTGCTCTAGTTTCACAATCTGGAACAAACTCGACCGTGCAACGAGCAAACACTCGCTGTCGGCGGGCGGGGACAGATAAAATATCTAGAGTTTTATAGGAAATACCGCCGGCATAGTTGGCTCAGTCCCAAACGAAACCTGGGAGGAAAGGTTGTGGTTCAAATCCCAGATGAGTGCTATTGGGATCGTAACCCGCCTCGGTGGCGTAGTTGGATAACGCGCTAGTCGTGTTGAGCTCGACTGCTGAGGACGGGAAGATCGAGGTTCGAATCTCGGTCGGGTGAACTGGGGGTGGTTTTCCCTAAATGGCTTTCCACTCTCCCTTCACGCAAATGCGGGCTCACTTCATCTAATTCAACCTTACCAATTCCTAATCCATTAGCGTAAATAGTACTTAAAGCGTATAACCCGAGCGGGTAGTAAGACGCGGTGCTAAATATTATATGAACGTAGGTGTGAGAATAGAAAATATATTTTTTTCTACCTAAGATGTTTCTGGTACTACCGTCCTTAGAATAAATTAAACTGAAATGTTCACTGTAAAACTTAGGAAATCGATTGCATTGACTTTATTTAAATGATTAGACTTTTTAACTTTTATATCGACAAGCCCATTAAAACCGATGCGCGTTATCAGAAGTTACTAACTCGGCAGTTATGTTGTGGTTAATTCACTAACTGAACAATCAAGATGAGTTCATTCATGAACTCTGCAAGACTCAGTCTGATGTAAGGAACCAGCCTGACTGATAGCGTCGAGTTCGTTAATTAAGTGGTCCAGCTCGGTAAGCGAGAAATCATCGCGTAGACGTTTAGCTCTAACGCAATATTTAATTCCACGATGCGTTATTTCAAAATATAGTTCACGTCAAAATAAAGTAGGATTCCAACAGGGCTCTTTTTTCTTAACAAGCCTATAGTTTGACTTTTATTAATAAGTAAATGTGCGTGAAAATTTAATATTAGCTTATTTTTAACGACATTTTTTTTTTTTTTGCATATTTGCGGAACTAAAATGAAGTTGAAAGTGAATATAAGCTCAGACAGAACAAAGAAGTAGTTCTAGAAAACAATACAGACCATTGTATTTTAAGCCGTGTGGCCTGAGACCAAAGTATACTGTAACGGGCGACCAGGTGATTGCGGGCCGTTCACACATCACCTTATGAACCGTGAATTCTTTTCAGGATATTGGGGGACGTTGCTGATTAAACAACATTTAAAATACATGCGGAATATCCAAGGTTTTAGTCATTAAAAATAAAATAACGCACACACAGATATATACTAATATACACACATACTGGTTAGTAAGAGAGGACAAACACCCATAAAATGGAATTAAATCAAATAAATTGATTAATAAATATGAAAAACTTAATAACTTTTAACAAAATTAAAGCAACTTGCTTTGGTGACCGCATGGTCTAAAGCGCTAATCTCGTGTTGGATTAGACTTCCGAAGATTGGAAGATCGGGGTTCGATCCCAGTAGGGTGCACTGAGGGTGGTTTTCCCAAAAAAAAATTCCAATTTCCCGCAACGTCAATACGGGTGCACTTCCTCTAAATTAAGCTTTCTTAATCCATTAGTGCAATTAGAATATAGGCGTATAACCTGAACAAGTGCTTAAACATGGCGCTAATTTTTTTTATTAAAGCAGGCCTTAATCATCTTCATTATGAACACAGTTCACAAGAACAATCATGCCTACGTCACCCGTGTCATTTACGCAAGTTCTCCACTTGTCGCCAACACATTAGTCCACATACGCAGCGCTGACCCGAGACCAACGAACACCCGGACACGTACTCGCCCCGAAACGTCTACCCGCCGCCGGATACGCTCGCTGATATCTAGAAAGTCACACATACACTGGTCCCCGTACACGAAACACTGCTCTGACCCGCGCTACTGTTGATTCACACGCTCGTAGAAAAACTTGCGCAGAACAGAAACGTGATCACGTGACGCGCTCTAAGCCAATCACAAGATTTCCACCTCATCGGTGCTAGCTAGCTGTTCCCCTAAAGTTCAACTCATATCTACTTCGTCCGTTCTGCCTGAGATGTTCGGCAGAGGATAGCAAATCAAATCTCATAATTAACAACCTAAAATCAATGCGCATGTGTATTCGACAACGCATGCGCTGTACAGCGAGAATCAAGTGGTCAACATTGTTTGCCGTTGTGAGGAGATTTGAAATAACCCGTTAATGTAAAGCGTGTGTATCGATGTATTGGATTGTACCACGACACAGTGCTATAGTTTATAAACAACCATCGGGATTTTTTTTTATTGGTATTATTATTATCTCCACGTCTTACTACCCGTTCGGGTTATACGCACTTACGCTAATGTGTAATGGTAGGTTGATTATGAGATGAAATGGAGGACCTACAGTTTAACATGGAATCCGAACCACGGTGGAGGCCTGGCATTCCACACATTAACAAGTTGTGGTTAATACACGTCTTGTCAGAGGTGAGGGAAGGGTTTGGTAATCAGATATATCTGTGCCGAGACCGGGGATTGAACCCCGGATCCTCAACATAGAATTCCAACACCTTACCCCAAAACAGCCAGGTCACCTGGAAAATTATTTAAAATATATATTTCCACTATAAAATAAATTATTTTGATAATCAGGTGTTTTAAGTTAATGTAGCAATGCCTTGTAGGCCAACATACTGCGTGTGAATTGCTGCACCACTGAGGCAGATTCTGTTTTCTATTTTTGGTGAACGTGTGAATCAAGCTTTATACGGATACTAACTTAGTCGCTCACTGGACACGCAAGCCCACTCACTGAAACTGAACACGCAGCCCATTCCCGGGCATGCTAGCCCGGACACTCTGGTCTACTCACTTGGCCAGCCTCAACTCAAACTGGAGATCCTTTGCTGACCGCCGACTATGCATATAAAGGTTTCACAGTTAAGAAAGAGTCTGGAATCCTCCATTTCTAGAATACTGGATTCGAAGAAAATGAACCTAGACTCTTCACAAACTGTCCCTTTTCTTTCAATTATGCTCGCCCCTTCTGTCCTCTCTAAACCACCCTATCTATGTGGCTGGCTTCCCACTAAACAAGGACGGAAAGTGAGAACTTAGGAACGGCGACCATACGTACCCAAAACATCGGGACAGTCCTGATTTTAAGGTATGTGTCCTGGCCTCCCGAATAACAACCAACATGTCACGCATTGTCCGACTGATGGAAAAAGTTTGTACAGAAAATTAAAATTATCGAAATTGTTACATTTATAATATTTTACTTTTGTTGAGAGTATCTGAATAAACTCCATGTGTGTTTTGCACCGGTGGTGGTGGTGGTGGGATGGCCGGATGCTACCTCTCCCCTCTTCATGACCTTTCAAGGTCGCGCGAGCTTCCGTTTTCAGTTTTATACTTAGTAGTGACAGTCAGTGACCGTGTGCTTTTATATTTCGCTTCATCGTGTTTTGTTTTTATGCATTTTGTGCGGTGATTTGCTGTTCTGTCTTTATTTTTCGAAATAATGAGTGGTGATAACAAGCAAATCGCAAAGAAAGAAGCTAAAAAAAACCACAAATGTTCGTTTAATTATGTGTTACAAAAGGACTATCCCTTCTTAAAGAAACGTGAACATAGCCCACATGTTTCATTTTGAACTCAATGTTCAAGTGAGATTAATATTGCTCATGGTGGCCTCTCTGACATCAAGCTTCACTTGGAGACTAGAAAACACCTGACTGTAGTTAAAGTTGTTGCGATGACATCTTCAATGAGTAAGTTCGTTACTAAGAATGACTTAACCAAAAATAAGATTGTCGCAAAAGATGCAGCTTTTGCGTTTCACACAATAAAACATAGTCAAAGTTTTAGATCGTTAGATTGCACTTCTTAACTCATTTCCACTTTATTTGAACCAAAATACTCTGCTGCAAGAACAAAAGACGAAAACATGGTTAAAAAGTCCTAGCTCCATATTGTCAAAGACATTGTTGCTAGAATTGAGTGAAACGTCTTGTTGTACAGTAATGGTAGACAGCTCGAACCATGGTGCTGAAAAATTAGTAACTATCACTGTGAGATATTTTCATGTGCCTACTGGTATAAATGTCAAAGTCATCTCAAACTGCCAGGAACACTTAAAAGGTGACCTGGCGGTCTAGGGGTAAGGTGTCAGACTTCTATGCTGGCGGCCGGGGTTCAATCCTCGGTCCCGGCAAGATTTATCTGATCAATCACCCTACCATTACACATTAGCGTAAGTGCGTATAACCCGAACGGGTAGTAAGACGCGGTGCTAATAATAATAATAACACTTAAAACGAGTAGAGTTAAGAAAATTAACAAAAAAACTTCTTAATTTTTAATAGCCTATTATATTATTACAAAATAGAATTTTCTCAAAACTCTTATTATTTCTTTATAACTATGACATATTATTGTAATTTATGTTTTTTTAAATTACCAAAAATAAAAAAATCTTTGAATATGTTTGTTCTTAATTATTCTTATGCCTTATGTTAGTTATGCTTATGCACTTAGACTACTTTTGAAAAATGTTGCCAAGTGGTCTCAATTTTCACTTTCAGAAATATGGTCACCGTGAACTCAGAACAAGAGCGCCAGCCTCGCACTCGAACACTAATCGCATTCCATTAATGTATCAATGACTAAGTCGGCTGCCTTAATGTATGCTTGGTTGTTGAGAAGGAAGAGGATTTTTATGCACAACAATATGGTGAAATTCATTTAAAAAAATATAATATCCTCACATGAGCGCTTACAGAAAGAACAAACAATATAGCTGTCTTTAATATGACTCGATGATATAATTATATATTACATGGAGTAAGAATGAGGATGTGCACTCGCATCAACATGCAAAGGGGGTGGGAAAACCACAGGGAAAGATCATCTATGGAAAGTCATCTCTTGTGTACCCAGTCGAGAATCGAACCTCGACCTTATCGTGACAGGTGACATTCATCATGAGCGTGCGTCTACGGAAATGGTTTAGTTTTGTCTATTAAAAACTTACCAATAGTCAATAAATAAAAAGTTAATTCACTATAGGTGTATGTGAGAAGTCACTTTTAACTTCGAGTCGAGTTCGAATCGAGTTTTAATGAATATATATATATATATATTTAAGTAGTATAGATCAATATTTGAACAAGAAATATTTCAAGTCGAACTTCTGTAATAGATTCATGCATAGACCATAAGTACACACATACAATTTTTAAGATGAAATTCTTTTACAAAAAAAATTTATTTTGATTTTAAATCAATTTAATATAAGTTTAAAACTTATTTCTTTTTAAATTAGACAAAAGGGAATATTAAAAGATTCCTTTTTATATGAAATACTTAAAAAAAAATTGAGTCAAATTAACTAGACTCTTAATTTTCAGCAAAAAAAATAATTTCGAACGTTCTGAAAAATCAATCTCTTGAGTTCGAGCAGCTACTAAAACTCGACTCGAACTCGAATTTTTGAGTACTTGCACACCCTTGGTTCATTGGTGGAGAGAATTTTTTATTTTTTTCATACCCTCCATTATCTTCAGAGTGTTATTCTGTCATTATTATATATTAACTTATTTTGCTATTAATAAAATAGGATGCATTGATCAGTTAATTTTATATATTCAATAAATCTGCCAGAAACAAAATATCCAATAAGGAGATGCGGCAGTGAACCTAATGAAGATTATAAGGCAATCATACCGGTTAGAGTTTTTAAGGCTATTTTGCTTGTATATGAGTTGTCTTTTCTCTCCAGGTGAATCTTATTGCCTTTGTATAAATTGTAACTTTTTGTTGTTGTTAGCTTGGATTATTTTTAGTTGAATATAAACATGACCGATAAAAATATGGTAATTATCTTAATTCTAAGCCAATTTGAGCCTGAATTCCTTACTGATTTGTTTGTGTAGCCAATTTAATTTTATCGTTAGCAGAAAATTTACAAAATTTTCAAATATTTTATCTAGAATAATATTTGCGGACTAATTTATTTATAAATGTTTTTAAATATAGTTTTGGTAGTCTTTTTTAAATCAAATTTGACATAGAGATATTATTTAATTCCATTGTATATTATATAATTTCAAAACGCAGACAGTATAGATATCGATAATGCCCTATCATCAATTGATTACATTTAAACTTCTTATAACCGATTACTAGATCAAAACAAACATATTGATTTCTTTTATATTTAGAATTTATGTATGATAACGTTTGACCTAATCGGTATAATGTAATTTTCAAGATAAAGGGTAAATACAAATGGAATAGTAATTAGCTGAACTCGAATTAATTTAAATATGTTTGAATGTTGTAAGAGACACCGAGACACCACCGAAAGGAAATTAAAAACGAAAAGGAAAAAAAGAAGGAAATTTACTCTCTTTAATTATTTTCATTTGTTTTTATAAAACGGGAAGTCAACTTCTATTCAATTTAAAAACACCTTTCATGATTTTTTGTTTTACTATTCGATGAAATTAGTAACATTTATTTGATAAAATTATTATGTTTTGCGCGTGTGCTTGATGTATTCTATACAAGTTTGTTGACATTATTTCCATTTTAACCTATATAAACTAATTGACCAATTTGAGAAATTTTATATTCATTAGATGATTTTAAAAATAAATAATATTCTAAAATTGGAAGACAATTGTTCATTTTCTTATCAACTAGTACTAAAAGTAAGCAGCTCTGTTCGTTTCAAGTACCTGCATCTAGGGTCGTTCAGGGTAATATCTTAATACCTGCCTTGTAAATTTTCTTTCTTGTTTAAAACACTCGCTAAATCAGTTATACAAGATTTACTTTAACTCTATACAATATTACACTAATTAAAAATGTTTTAAAAAAACTTTCAAAAATACCAGGCCTATTAGTTTTTAATTATCTGATATATTTTCACTTTTTTCTTAATATAAGCTAAGGGAAATTTTAATCAAGCATATAACAGTACTTATATAATACATAAGTCTCATAGTAAAATATTAATATTTTAATTTTAATTAAAGTTTATTTCTTCCGTCTCACAATTAAGATGAGCCTACCTTTTGTATATTAAAAAAATACCACATGTATGTGTTAATAAATATGATTGTATTTTTATTTTGTAAAAATTCACTAACAAGAGAACGTCAACTAAAATTTAATTTACGAATTCCTGTGGTTTCGATTCAAGTTTTGCGAATGAGATCGATCGGTACCCATTTTCAGTCAGCCCCTTTCCCCGCTGCACTCACCCTAACCCCCCTTCCCCTACTAACGCAGCGGTGAACCAACAAGACGGAACATAACTTCCCATTCTCTTACTGAAACAAGGACATAACTACTTATTATATACAGGCATTTCATACACCATATTGGTTCTACATTCTATTCTTTCTAGTCGGTGACCTGGTGGTCTAGGGGTAAGGTGTTAGGCTTATGTGCTGGCGGCCGGGGTTCAATCCTCGTTCGCTGCAAATATTTATCTGATTACCAAACCCTTCCTTCACCTCTGACAAGACATCTTGTGAATGTGGGGAATGCCAGGCCTCCACCGTGGNTCCTTCATTTCATCTCACAATCACCCTACCATTACACATTAGCGTAAGTGCGTATAACCCGAACGAGTAGTAAGACGCGGTGCTAATAATAATATTCTTTCTACATATTTTAAGTGGTAATAAAATAATAATAATAATAATAATTGGTTTCAGTGGTCAAACAGTCTAAGGCGTCACCCTCGTGTTAGGTTGGCCTGCTGATGGCGGGGAGTTTGGGGTTTGAAGTTTGGTTGAGTCTACTGAGGGTGTTTTTGCCTAGATGGTTTTCCACGCAAATGCGGACAGATAACTTCTAAAATGCTTCCTTACTCATCCCTACTCCATTAGAATAGTTACCATATATGTTTACAACTTGATCAGGTAGTAAGACTCGGTGATAAAAAAAAATATGCCTGCATTGTTGGACACGCTGACAAAAGCACCAGACTCGTCTAGTTTGGTAGAGTGGTGGGGAAATCGGGGTTTTGAATACCGTATTTGTGGACTGAGGGTTGTTTTTCCTCAATTATTTTCCGCTCTCCCTTCACGCATATGAGGATACAGTTTCTCTCAACTCTACCTTTCTCATCCCTACCCCTCTAGTTTAAATAAATGAAGATACCCTCAATTGGTAGTAAGACATGATAAAAAAAAACAAGCATTAAGACTCCAACTAAACGAGAGTTTCCCCAGAATATAATCTGTCAGTTGAGGAATTCGATACTAATAAAGAGCGTTTAGCTATATTTGTTAAATTTGAAGTGATATTTTTAGGTGGCACAGAAAAATTAAAATACATAATTAAACCTCATATTTAAAAAGGGCTCAATAATAAACACATACTATTATTGTCTTCATCATCTAAAGACTTCTCCTTGTTGTAAACTAGTTTTCTCATCTTCCGGTTGCACGTTATCTTGTCAATGTAGTGCCAACATTTCATTGACACTATCAAATCGTGTAAAGCAGTGGTTCCCAAAGTGGGCGGTACCGCTGTGGGATTGTACAGGGGGGCGCTAAGTTGAAAGGGGGCGGTAAGGGGGCGATAATAAGCAAAAGGGTGGTAGAGGGGCACTCAAGCTGGTATTTTCCGAGTGTGTTGTTTATTTATACTTGACTGACCAGCAAAATACATTCCTTGCTTCAAGTTTCTTCCTCCCTTTCCAAGGTCATGTTGCGCGCGTATAGCCTCCATTCTCTAGGCCACACGTCATGCGTTCTCACCCAATCCCCAAGACTACGTCACACGTTCTCCCGCCCTTCTTGAGGGCGCGTCACCAAAGCTATTCAGACCAGTTTATCACATTTTGAGAAAGTATTGTGCTGTGTTCTTGTTTCTTTGTTGTCTCCTCAAGATTTTACTGGTAAGTCCTGAACAAAATAGTAATTGAGTGTGATACTTATTTTCCTGTGTTTTCAATTATTCAACATGTTGATTATGAATTGAGATTAGAAGCTATTATTTTTGTTGCAACCTATTCAATATTAAAAGTGT
>CABFVX010001350.1:37112-70837 GCA_902151425.1 Timema shepardi | reverse complement strand
TACCTATTTACTAAATGTGGTATCTAATAATATGTAGTATTTAATAACTTTGAAAAGATTATCACTGGATCAAGCTAATCAATCATGTTTAATTAAATATACATAATATATTTTAATTTTAAATAAATATTCAATTAATAACTGTTCCATCCTTGAGTTTTATTGCTATTTTATTATGAGTATTGATTTTTTAGATTAAAGGATAGGGGGCACTGGGCATGAGTTTTTGGAACCGAGGGGGCAGTGACTCAAAAAAGTTTGGGAACCACTGGTGTAAAGTTTCTTTCTTGGCCATCCATTTCCTTACCACTTTTGCAAACATTTTACTCTCCAGGATATTCCCTTGCAGCTGACTATGTATCAGCATTATGTCTAGTAAAATTTACCTTTCTCTTTCCCATTACTTTAATACGATTTCATTCTTCCCCGACTACTTTCAAAGTTGACTTTTCTTTTCTAACCGGCTTGTGCTCGTCCTTCTACATATCCATAAATTCACAGCTTCGAGCCGATCTGTGTCCCGTTTTGTTAAAGTCCATCTTTCATTACTATCGAGAAGTACGTTCCAGATAAATGTCATTGGGAAAACTTTTCCATGCATCTGCTACGAGTAAAGTCTGAACTTGGATAAAGTCAATATTATCCAGATAATGTTGATAATATCCTAAATACGTTTTTAAGGGCAGCCAATTTAAATAATTTGTTGGGGGAAGACCACTTCAAATAGCTCTAAGAGGCATCTAAATTTCGAAAAAAATAATAAAAAAAATCAGGTGAAGAACATTCTAAATAGCTTCAAGGGCATTCCAAATTTCAAAAAATGTCTGGGTGATCACCCCTTCAAATAGATTCAAGGGAATCTTATTTATTTAAAAAAACTCCTGGTGAGCAGTTCTAGAAATAGCTTTTAGTGGCGTCGAATTTTCAAAAATTTGCCAAAAGAAGACTACTCCAAGTATCCTCTAGAAGTATCTAAATTTCAAAATATTTTGGAAGGAGCACTATTCTAAATGGCTGTTAAAGGAATATGATTTTCAAAAAATATCTAAATGACGGGCAATTCAAATAACTTTACCTCAATTGAAGGGATTCCATAGCTGAACTCTGAAAAATATATGAATTGTACAGTCCGATTTTCATAGAAATCTGACAGCTAGAAAAGTTACTAGATAAACATACTGATTCATTCAGGACCGAACATAGCTAAACTACTAAACAACTTGGCGTACAGCCCGAACGGGTAGTAAGACGCGGCGCTAAAAAACATCAAAATAACTTAATAGCACCAGATAAAGATGGTTGACGAACACCTTTATAGCCTACTTTACTATCACCTTTATGAATCTGAATATGACATAAAACTTTACGTTCTAATAAAGTTAAAAACAGCAACACCTACCAAAATACGTGTGTTCAGTCCCGAGTAAATTACCCTGTACTTTCATGTGTTCATACATCAAGTCATGTGATCTGCATCTGTCACTTGTTATATATAGTGTCAATAGGTATAAAAAAATAACCCTAATATTATAGTAAAATGTTATCAAAGTTTGCAGCAAAATATGGCACGTGAAGATTGGACTGAACGAACATTTATTCTTCTTGTTAACATAGTTGGTAAGTCGAGTACAGTGTATTTACTAAAATGTTTAAAGTTAAATGTCCACTTATGCGTTGTCCCAGTAAAGTGGTTGTAGCTTTGTAAATATAGCTCACTTATTATAAAAAAAACAATGTAACCAAACCGGAGTTTGAGGGTTGTTTGCACAATTGTGTTTAAATATCTGGACACGTTATCGATTTATCATCTATAACACATGAAACACACACGGGGTATTTGGGACTATAATTACATAACAAACAATAGGCACAGATATATCGACAACACATCACATCAGAACAAATGATTAAAAATATGCCTACAAATACTAGAAACCCACCATCTCGACTGGCAAAATTAAATGTTGTCATTTGATGTATTTTTAACACCGCATCTTACTACCCATTCCATTTGTACGCATATATATTAATTACGCTAGTGTGTTAGGCACGAGTAAGGCTTAATTAGGATAAAGTGTGCCCACATTTGCTTGGTGGTAAGAGTGGAAAACTATTAGGAATACCAGCCTCAGTACACCCAACTGGGATTAGAACCCCAATCTCCACGTCATCAGCAGTCTAGTCCGTTGTAAGAGTGCCGCGTTTAGACCGGCGGTCACAAATTCGGGGTGTGTAGCGAACCGCAGTTTATAGAAACATGTGTGCTTAAATATATTTTATAGGAGTACTTTTATTTTACGGTGCATCTTACTACAGTAGTCCCATGGCTTCTTTGGTGCTGACTGACAGTTCACAGCTGACTTCTGACAGTCAACATTTAGGTATATACCTAAATTTTGACTGTCAGAAGTGACAGCTGCAAAACGCATGTTTTTGCAGATCATATGGTTCGGCGTAGGGATACATAATTTGGTCTAGTAACTTTTCAAAGCTGTGAGCTGTCAGTCAGCACCAAAGAAGCCATGGGGCTACTGTACCAGTGTGGATCATGCACATTTTAATCACGCTAGGGGGTAAAGGATGAGAAATATATAATTTATAAGAAATGTAACCCCACTTGAATGAATATAATGTGGGGAATCATACAATAAAATTATTTAAATTGAAAAATTACACCCGGACACGGGAATCGAACCTTGGACCTCTGGCTCAGTACGCTAATGCTTTAACCACTGAGCTATCTAGGAGTAGTGCCGTGTCCAGGGTCATTCTTCACGACTCCTGTATAGCTCATTTGTTAGAGAATTGGCGTACTAAACCGAATTTTCCGGGTTCGATTCCCATGTTCAGGTGTAATTTTTTAACTTAAAGAATATAATATTTAGATGCGGTTATAATCTTAAATAACAAATATAATAGCTTGGCTATGTAGTCCATCATCTAAGAAAAACAACTTTATGTACATCCGGTTGGAATTCGAACTCCTTACCTCCCTGACACCTGTAAACTAGACCAGAAGAGCTTGACGTTTAATCTGCGTGCCCACTAATTTAGTTTTATAATAGCTATTTGATGGTAACTATATTTAAAATAATTTAATTTTAAAAATCATATTCTCCCAGATGTTTATGTTGGTTTGCAAAAAAACTTGAAGCATTGCTTATTAAATTACGTAAATAAAAATGCCCACTCTCTAGTATTTAAATATAAAGTGATAAAAAAATTAAAGTGCAATATATATTCAAATTTATTTTTATTATTCAATATTATGTGCACACTGAAATTAAACTATCAAGACTTATTTTTCATGTGTTCCTGTATGACTGCTGGAAGGATCGTTATGCAAACAAACGAGGCGGTCAGATATGTTTAGCGTGCCGTGAATTTACGGACTCTGCCTTAGACCATGTGATCACGGGAGTGGGTTTGATATTGTTTCCGAGTCACTTATATCGTAACCTACAACAGCGGAC
This sequence comes from Timema shepardi, assembly GCA_902151425.1. Taxonomy (NCBI): domain Eukaryota; kingdom Metazoa; phylum Arthropoda; class Insecta; order Phasmatodea; family Timematidae; genus Timema; species Timema shepardi. Next base: position 67,364 of record CABFVX010001350.1, on the reverse strand, counting down.
ACGCGGAGTAGACGTAAAACTCGTCTAGTCTGACTTTACGGTGACAGGGAGGTCGGGTTTTGAATACCGGCCGGGTGCGCCAAGGATGTTTTTCCCTAATTAGTTTCCAATTCTACCTCATGGGTACCTTTCTTCTCAATTCCACCCTCATCATCCCTAGTCTTTTTTTGTTCACCGCGTATAACTACCCTTTCAGTTTATACTCATTAATTACGCTAGTATTTTAAGGATGAGGAAGGTAAAATTTAGATGAAATGTGTATAAATTTGCGTGGGGAAAGAGCGGAACTACTTATAAAAGACCTCCATCAGAACACCCAACTGTGATTCGAATCCCGATTTCGCAATAACTGACGTGGAGCAAAACTTACTAGCGTAATAAAATTCAAATAGCTGTAATAGAGGTGTGAGATGGAAAATGTCCTTCGTATTAGTAGTATTATAATATAATAATATTTAGAACCGCGTCTTACTACCTGTTCGGGTTATACGCTTTAAGTACTAATTACTCCAATGGGTTAGGAATTGGGAAGGTTGAATTAGAGGAAGTGAACCCGCATTTGCGTGGAGGGAGAGTGGAAAACCATTTGGGAAAAACCACCCCCAGTTAACCCGGTCGAGATTCAAACCTCGATCTCCCCGTCCTCATCAGTCGAGCAGCTCAACACGACTAACGCGTTAGCCAACTACGCCACCGAGGCGGGTATTAGTAGCATTAGTAGCGATAGTAGCATAAGCAGTTTATTATTATTGTATTAGGAGTATATAATTATTTATTCACAAAACATAATCCAGTTAAGCACAATGTGTTTGTCAGCTGGTGCCTCACCATAAATGTCATACATACATGTGATAGTATAAAGATATAATAAATGCATTTCATTCCTTTAAGTCTATTCTTACAACATAACATATTTATTCTAATACTTAATTTAAGCTTCTTAAATCTATTACATTACTTTTTATTTAATATTCAAAAACCAATCTCGAGTCCATTTCATAGCTTATTTGTCATTATAGTCACTCTAGTATTATTATTTCATTAAGTCTGTGAGGCAATTAGCCATTTTTTTATTTCTCTTTTTACGTTTGATATTTTATTTATTCCCAAAAGGGTATCCGGTATCATGTTAAAAATTGTTGGTATTATTATTTTCATGTGTTGTTTTCTGTATTTATTTATATATAAAGGTATTTTATACTGTCGTTTCCTGGTATTGTGACTTTGAGCATGTCTGACTTTATTTGTTTCTGAGTAGTAAGACTGAGTTATTATTTTATAGTTGTACATGTTTTTTACTGTCAATAGAATCCTTATTCATTACTTTGGTACTATTGTTGTTTTCACTCAGTATTTTAAGAACTTTAATTTGAATATTCCTTTTTTGATTTAAATATAGATAATTTGTCTTTCCCCAGGAAGTAATTCCATAGCCTAGATGTGATTCTATTTATTAGCGCATGGTACACTATTTTTAGAATATCAAGTGTAACATATTGTTTTAGTATACATATATTAACCATTTCCGCTCTTAGCTTTATACCCATCATGTTTATATTAGTATATAGACTATTTCATATGAGAATCAATCATTAGCCCGAGATAGTTATATGTCTCAACTTGCGTACATTTTAAACAATTACACGGTTTTATATTATGTAAACAATCTAAGCAATTACCTTTTATATCTAATTTACACTTTATAACGTGCGATAGTCTTATATGCATTGTTAGCGTTTTTGTAATGTTGATTATTAATTTATTATCGCGAGTCCAGTTTTGTATCCTATTAAAGTCTTCCTGCAACATTTGTTTAGCTCTAACAACATTTTTGTGCACACCACACTGCATTGTGTCGTCAGCAAACATAAACATACCGCAGTTCTGTGTACAGTTTGACATTGTTCTTGTGTAGATTAAGAATTGTATTGGCCCAAGAATAGAGCCTTGTGGTACTTCAATATTTGTACCCAATTCTTCACTTTCCATATTATTTATTTTAACTATTATTTTCCTATTTGTTAGGTAATCTTTAAAACATTCACACATATTACTCTGATAGTAGTAGTAGTAGTAGTAGTAGTAGTAGTAGTAGTAGTAGTAGTAGTAGTAGTAGTAGTGGTGGTGGTGGTGGTGGTGGTGGTGGTGGTGGCGGCGGTAGCGGTAGCGGTAGCGGTGTCGGTGGCGGTGGCAGCAGTATCAGTATAAAAGAATGAATGCGAGCGAGTCTTTGTAGAGCCATTATGTTCATACTTCAATATTTTTATCATCAATAAATTAATTAAAATCATTTTAGGGTTCGCTCGACCGTTTGCTAATAAAATTTGTGTCCCCCGCTTCCAACGCGCACCCTATCTCTCCCCTTCCTTATCAAACCACTCGACTCTGAACATAATGTTTGAGGTATAACCTGGTTTTGGTTGGAAGAACGGCTTAGAAAATTTTAACATATTTCTTTGCGGAAAACATCGATAACATTTTACTATATTATTTGTGTTATATTATAGGGTTGATAATATTTAACAAAAAGTGATAGCTGTTGATAACATGATCTGATGTATGAAGATATTAAGATTGTTTTAGTAACTTTAGTAACTGATAGAGACGTTTCTTACTACCAAAATCATACAATATGTATCGGCTCTAGTTACTACCCCTAAATTCAACCCCATCCATCGTAATCCTCCACTGCGGAATATTTTTGTGATTCAAAATGTCCCGAAAAAATTTCGTCTCTAGGTAAGATTTTTTTTTTTTAGCACCGCATCTTACTACTCGTTTGGGTTATATGCCTATGTACTAATTACAGTAATGGTTTTAGGTACGAGGAAGGTAATATTTATAGAAAGTATGCATGCATTTGCGTGGAGGAAGAGTGGAAAAGCATTTAGGAAAAAAACCACCCTCAGTACACCCGACCGAGATTCGAACCTCGAATCTCCCCCCGTCGTCGGTTGTCAAGTTTATTCTGATAGTAACGCCTTAGACTATAAGGCCAGTGAAGCTGGAAGGTAAGATTCAATGTAAATAAAAAAGGATGGTATGATCTAATTCTAATCAAAATGTCTAATTGGCATCTATCACTGCCCTACTTTGACCTATGGATTTATTGCTTTCAGTGAGTATACCTGGTACATGACAGTAATTAAAGCTTCAGTCCTCCCTAAATGTATTATGACGGGAATATATTATCTGCTGCGGTGTTTCGTTATGTAACATGATCGAGTGTCCACAAGGGAAAGGGAGGTTGTAATATTGATGACTTGTGATTTCTGTGTCGGTACAGTTGTCGCTACTGTGTACCGCAATACGTACCGGATTGAGCGGGAGAGCGTTCCAACTCCACACGAAACCTCGGCCTTGTTTACCTTATACTTCACAGAACAATGCCAATTGGCAATTGTTTGAAGGCAAAACATTACGTAGCCTATATGTTAAGTCAACATATTTAAAGTAAAAGTTGTCAAAGAGCCTTATTAATTTGGTTGTTGTAGATCGGTGAAAATAGTGAATATTATATAGTATCATTAATAAATAGTGATCTTGTGAATGTGAGGAATGCCAGGCCTCCACCGTGGTTCAGATTCCACGTTAAACTGTAGGTCCTCCATTTCATCTCACAATCACCCTACCATTACACATTAGCGTAAGTGCGTATAACCCGAACGGGTAGTAAGACGCGGTGCTAATAATAATAATAATAATAATAATATTAATAATAATAATAATAATAATAATAATAAATAGTGATATGTATTAATTTAATTTAACTAATAACATATAAAAATGAATCTTCTGGTGTTATATCTAGTAATTTCTCTCAAGATATTAAATATATAAACAGTTCAATTCTATGTTGCTTTTTTCATTCGACATTAAAAGGCCATAATCGCCATTGACTATACTTGTTCCTAATTAGCTATTTTCAATTATACATATGATTTTTTTCACTGTATCAGATCTTTAAAACAATACGTATGTTTTCTAGCCTCAAACTAGCTTTTTCCAAAGATACTAATGTCTTCTTTCCCCAGATAAGCTTTTTCCAAAGATACTAATGTATTATTTCCCCAGATAAGCATTTTCCAAAGATACTAATGTCTTCTAGCCTCAAATTAGCTTTTTCCAAAGATAACAATATCTTCTTGCCCCAGATCAGCCTTTTCCAAAGATACTAATGTCTTCTTACCCCAAATCAGATTGTTTTCACTAACACGTATTTCTTCTTGCCAAATAAACTGTATCCGAAGATATATATGTTTTATTTCCCAAATCAACCGTTTTCCAATATACGCATGTATCTTTGCCACAAATCAACCGTTTCCAATATACTCGTACATATATATCTTTGCCACAAATAAGATGTTTCCAATGATACGCAGGTCTTCTTGTCCCAACTCAGCTGATTAAAATGACACGTCTTCTTGCCTTAAATCAGCCGTTTCCGATATACTTACGTCTTTATTCCTCGAATCAGCTGTTTCCATTTATATCCTCACGTTTGAGCTATTGCGAAGTTACTTTGAATAATCCACCGCTTCTTAAATCAACGGTAAGACAAGGGTTTGAATCCCGACAAGGTGCACTAGGGTAAATTTTCCATGTAAATTTATATTTTGTTTCTTCAACCTCTCGCTCCGGTAATTTGGATATATTTCCTCAAACCTATTTTAAACCTTACCTCTTCGATTGAATTTTTAACAACTCTTGGTTTGAATAGTAAAAAATAAATTCACAGAAATAAGATACAGTCTGTTAAAAAAAATCCCATGAGGTATATTAATCACTCACTAACGTGTCAACCTTCTTATTTAAGGGTTTAGGGTTTGATACCAGGCAAGTCTGAAAAATTTGCATTTTAAAATGGGATTTCCTCTTATTCACGAAGTGGTAAATCATCTCTCTGGAATAGGGTTATTATTTATAGCCTAGAATTAAAACAGGACAAGTCGCTAACATCCAGCGAGCTGGCACTAAAGCGCTCCAATGGGCATTATGACTAAACGTAGGCTCATTTACTCTGGTTTGCCAGAGGTCAGAGTTTTGATACCTGCCGGGTATATTATTATTATTATTATTATTGGCACCGCGTCTTACTACCCGTTCGGGTTGTACACACTTACGCTAATGTGTAATGGTATGGTGATTGTGAGATTAAATGGAGGATCTACAGTTTAACGTGGGATCCAAACCACGGTGGAGGCCTGGCATTCCACATATTCTCAAGTTGTGATTAATACACGTCTTATCAGAGAGGAAGGAAGGGTTTAGAAATCAGATAAATATGTGCCGGGACCAAGTATTGAACCCCAAACCCCCAGCACAGAAGTACAACACTTTACCCTTATATCGCCAGGTCACACACTCGGTTATATTAAGAATGCTTTCAGGAGTTTTTCCATGTGGTTTCCCACTCTTACTCCATTCAAATGTGGGTATATTTCTTCTAAATTATACCTTCCTCATCCTTGTCACACGAGCGTCATTAAAATGCAATGCTCTAACGGCTAGTGGGTTCACGATACAAATTAAAAGCTATAACTAAAGCGCAATGATATGTTTTATTTTACTTTATTAAAATACACTAAAGCCCATAGACAAGGGGAATTATAAGTTAATCGTGATCAATAAATGGTGGTTAATCAGCTAAATAATAATTTACGTCCAGTGAAGACAGCATTGATTAGTTAGCAAATATAAAATAAGTCCGTATATTTAATCCAAAAGTACGACAAAACCTATACATCCACTGACGATTATTGATACATTTCCAAAATCTTCATCGTTACCACTTTCATGGCAAATCTAAATAATTTACACTGTTAGAGAAACACTCGATCAAAGAGCATAAATCTAATAATATACACTGTTATATAAACCTAACTTGTCCCGTGGTGTAGTGGTCAGCGCACCTGGCCATGAGTCTAGGGCTCCCGGTTTTAGTTCCCGGCTGATACTTTGGGTATTTTTCTCTAAAGTAGAATTATCCCATTGGTCACCAGGGTTTTGTAAATTAGGCTTAGTGATTATTAAGGTGTGACTTAACCTATCATCATCATATCATTGCGTGTATGACGTGTAGACAACCTCCTATGGTGTACCCTGGTCAACCCTTTGTGCCACAAGAGCAGCGAATAGTCTACTTACAGGCGAACGAACTACGTACCATAGCTCTCCCGGGTAAAGTTGCATTACGCAAAAAAAAAAAAAAAAANAAAAAAAATATATAACAATCAAATTCATATTTTAAAGTACTTCATACAAAAATATATACATGTTTGCTTATAGCTAAGAAGCTATTGGTTTTATAATAATAATTTTAAGATTTAAATATTTTTAATTTTAACAGTAATACAACTATACACTGATAATATATTTCGTATTTGAAATAGTTACGTGAGATATGATTAAAATTGGAAATGTCTGCTCTTGTAAAGTGCCCTTAGAGTCATTTTCTTCGGGAAAACGTGGATTTACATTTTGTTTGTAATGTTAGTTAAACATTGGCTGGATATAAAATTTAATAAAAATCATTGAAGCAGATATTGAGAATAAATCGATTTTAAATCTCTTTGCCCTTTTGGCAAACTACGCTTAATTTTAGGGTTAGATATCTAATTCCAAAAAATAATTCGGGGTAATGGGGGAGGGAGGGCCTTATGAAAACCCTAAATAAATACTCAGTCGTTTTAGCCTGATCGGCAAAATGTTTGTGTCTCTAGCCCGAGGTACAGACATACAGACGGCATCACTAAAACAACTGTTTCAGTTTCATGTTGCCATGAAACGTCGACATTTATCAAAATCTCGAGCTATATTTTGCTGACGATCGCAATACTTCTTTCGAGAGTTGGGTGAAAGTAAATATAATAAATATATACTATTTTTATACAGATGAATATAATAAACAAATTTATTAGCATAGTCAGCATAGTTAACATAATGAAGAAAGCAAGAAAATATATGATTTAGTAATAATAATTATTTTTATGGAACAGTTCACAATAAACAAATAATGGTAATTAATGATAATTGTGTCCTTTAGAACGAATAATTTTTTTTTTAACAAATACATGCATACATACATACATATATTACCCAAGTATTGTAACATAAAACCAACGATTCTGGAAACTTAATGGAAATTAGCGAGCATTCACGTCTTCTCTAAGAGCCTAATTTTTTGTTTATTTCTGCAATTTGAGCTGGTGGGCCGCATAGAATGAANCTTCCTCCATTCCTTAAGATCTAGTTTTTTTGTTTTTTTCGGGTTTTTTGGCGGGGGGGGCCAAAAGAAAGACCCGGGGGGGGGGGGGGAGAGGGGGGACGTTGTTTGAATCACACTGGTCTGAAGCGTCACTCTCAAAATAGACTGGAAGAACGGGGCTGGTATCGAGGCTAGGTTGGGTCTATTGAGGGTGTTTTTTCCAAAATGGTTTTACACCCGACCTTCATGCAAATGACTCTACATTCCCTCTTCGTTTAAACTTCCTCATCCTTAACACATCAGCTTTATTAGTACGTATGCGTATAACCTGAACGGGCAATAAAACTTAGGGATAAAAAAAAATGAAATGTATTGATCTTGTTTGACTGTCGAAGTGAGATCGCTGTAACAGCCATTGATCCGTGTCCTATTCAATCTTCTGGAGGTCCCTGTCTACAGTGGTTAAGGGGATGACAAGGGGTGTGAGGGTGTTCCCCCTCATCAAAGAGAGGTAAGCCCCGCCCTTCCTCATTACTGACTGGACTCCTATAAGCTTAGACCCTCTCTTCGAAAATATATCTTCCCCGCCCGGTGACTCGGTCGTTAATTAAACCTAGGGGAGGGGAACCCACGTAGCCTTCTGTGGCGATGTTCGCGAATAGGAGCAACCCTTTCCTGGAGACGGTGGATAGAAGGAGTTGGAAGACTGGTACAAAGAGTTTTTAGTTTATTTATTTTCATTAGGGATATTTAAGGTGGACCTTTATCAACCAACTGATCATCTCAACGCTTGGATTACAAACTAAATTTCTAGCACAAATACGACTTCCAGTCCCCCAGATGTTTGATCATTACTTTGAAAGAAGAAACCCAAATTTCAATAATATTATACTTTTTATGACCTTTTCGGGAATCTAGCTGTGGGTCCTTTAGCTCAGTAGACATAAGTACCATTCATTGACTGCGTTAAAGTGTCAGACACACACACACATACATATATATATATATATATATAATATATTACAAACATATATATATAATATATATTACAAACATGAGATTAATTGTGTAATCTAGTATTTATTTTATTACTAAACATATTATTGCTTGTTTATGGATATATATAAGGGGCTTAGCTTTTATTTATAGTTATAAAAATAAGTCCATTGCATAAGTTCGTAATCCAGCCATACCTACCGAGTGGCCGACGTCTGTTTTCGAAGATAGTACCAACTTGATGATATAGAGGGTTTCACGTGGTCAGAACAAACCCTCCAACAATTAATATCAGCTTTCTTGACCGAAGCCGTCGCTTTTTCATTAAAGTATTATTATTATTAGTACCATGTCTTACTACCCGTTTGGGTTGTACGCACCTACGCCAATGTGTAATGGTAGTGTGTGATTATATGCAATGTAGAACCTAGTCTAACGTGGAATCCGAACCACGGCGGAGGCCTGGAACTCCACACATTCACAAGTTGTGATTAATACACGCCTGGTCAGAGGTGAGGGAAGGGTTTGGCAATCAGATAAATCTATGTCGGGACCGAGGATTGAACCCCGGACCCTCAGCACAGAAGTTTGACACCTTACCCCTAGACCACCAGGTCACCCCTTCATTAAAGTAACTCTTCATTTGTTCTTAATAGGCTGAGTTGGCGTCACTCTCGTGTTAGACTGGCCTTCTGATGATGGGGATATTGGGTTTCGAATCTCGGTTGGGTCTACTGAAGTTGTTTTTCCCTCATTGATTTCTCACTCTTCTTCCACGCAAATGTGGGTAGACTACTACCTTTAAAATGTTTCCTTCTTCATCCCTAACGCATTAGAGTAATAATTATCATACATAGTTAACCCGATATTAAGGAAATAAAATCTAAAGTTATCGGGTCATGAAGCCATGCCTGTCCTCTATCTTTCCTTTCCTTCCTCTTTCTTATGCTTATTACTTGTTTGATTGATTTTTTTATAGCTAATTGTAGACTGGTATCATAGAGAAATGTGTTATTCCTTTCTCTATGCTGGTATGGTCAAAAACTTGTCGGAACACAAAAGAAGAAAACCACTAAAAACACTCAAAAGCTTGCTGAAATGTCACGTGTTGCCTGCAAGAGACGCACTGTCGAACCAAATTGCATTATGGATCTACAAACCCTCTGGAATATGGGGGATGAGCGAGTGAGGGCGGAGGGAGTGGAATATATCAGATTACTGGGCGTGAGAATTTAAGAAACCATTAAAGGCATAAAAACATTAAATTACTGGGCGGGTTGAAATATCGAATATATTTTTAACTAAACTGATTAAATAAATGTTTCAAAAACTTAATTTTTAATACAAAATTAAACTAATAAAAATTATATAGCAATAAATTATTACATCCTCAACAATACCGACTAATTCAAGCCTATATATTTATTTCGTCGCCGCGAATTACTACCTGTTCAGGTTATACGCATAAATGATAACTACTCTAACGGGGTAAGGATGAGGAAGGAAGCATTTTAGAGGTAATCTACTTGCATTTGCGTGAAAGGAGAGGGTGGAAACCATTTAGGGAAAACCAGCCTCAGTATACCCGCACAGGATTTGAACTACGATCTCCCTGACATCAGCAGACCAGTCTAACACAAGACGCCTTAGACTGAAAATAGAAAGCTATTATAATTATTTTTTTAGAGGTGTGTATTACTACCCGTTGAAGTAATGCGCCTATGCACTAATGTGTTAAGGATGAATAAGGTTGAATTTAGAGGAAGTGTACTCACATTGGCTTGGCGGGAGAGTGGAAAATAATTTTGGGAAAACCACCCCGGCTGAGAGTTGAACTCCAATATCTCTGTCATCGGCAGCCTAGTCTATTGAGTGACGCATTAGACCGTGCGGCCAACAAAGAGGGTACACAATTGTTTTCTTCTTTAGAATTTATTCTTCTTGTAATCAACATATTATTTCTATATTTTAATTATGATTATAATAATTTTACCTTATAACCTTTATTTTCTCATTTAACTAATATTTAATGTAACGTGATTTTTGATAATGGAATGCAGCTACCGTGTTATAGGAGAGCTTCCTTTATTCTGTTAAAATTCCTTGCTTACCCTTTCGACACCGATACAGTAGCCCCATGGCTTCTTTGGTGCTGGCTGACAGCTCACAGCTGACGTTTGACAGCCAACATTTAGGTATAATACCCGAATTTTGACTGTCAGAAGTGACAGCTGCTAAACACACGTTTTTTGCAGATCATATGGTTCAGCGTAGGGATTCATAATTTGGTCTGGCTACTTTTCAAAGCCGTCAGAAGTCGCCTGTGAGCTGTCAGTCAGCACCAAAGAAGCCATGTACCTTTTCTAAACCTATGGTCTCGGGGTCACGAGAGCGGATCATTGTTCCAGCGTCCATCGAATACTAGTGGTAGCTCAGGTCACGATACAGAACTGTGGACACAGATTAGAGGTCATTCAGGGTGAAGTTGGGGTGAACTGATGGTGTCACGTGCCCCTCACTTGCGACCATCCTTCTCCCCCTTCGGTAACTAATGAGCAGTGGCAGCTGTCCGTCTAGGGTGAAAGGGTGGATACTGTAAATCACTTACGTCATATAGTGATCTAAGTGCTCGCCATGGTCATTAACCCTGCGGCCATCTCGTCTCGACCTTTGGGGGACAAATGAGCGGATAAATTGTTCCACTAAGTGAGAGAATGGATATTGTAAATCACTCAATTCTATATTTTATTTTAGTTCGTTAACGTATGCCAGAAGGGCTGGTCGGTTTAGACATTCCTGGTCTTCTACCAGCAGGGGCGGATATAGGTAAACGTCCATTAGCCCGCATCGGATGGACTGCATGCATCGCACGCATCATTTTTCCATTGTTTGCATTATTTGCATTATTTTAATGAGACTGCGTTCTTTTCTCCGCATTGTACGCAACGGACGTCGGCAATGCATAGTAGCCATAGCCCAGCGATGACCCGTTCTGGTGATGTCATTGATATTAGGACACACAAAGGGAGACATGATAGAACTGAAGGTTATAAGTTGGAAACCGGCCCTTTCGGAGATTTGAATGCAGTGGACGCAGTACACTAAATAAATACTATTCGTTTAACTCGTTTGGTCCATCCGATGCGGTCCGGTGAACTATTGACTTTCGCAACCGTCTTCTGAGGTTGAGCCACCGTGTAAGTACGACTACTTCGCCCCGGTGAGATGTTATGATGATGATGATGATGATGCTTATGTGGTGCCAGTAGAAGTCTTAGACCTAACTTGCCTATTTAACCAGAACATGGATGGCGACCAGAGAAACAATTTCCCTTAGGTAAAAAAATACCGATGATGCAGCCGGGAATCTAACTTGGACCTCTACATTAGTATCCAGGAATGCTGACCACTAGACTCCGCCTTCTCTCCAGTGTTATGGTTTCAAATTTAAATTTTGTTTGGAAACGAGCTACAGCCAATGTATGCATTACAATCGTACATTAGATGACAATTTTTGTGATAGCAATTTCAAATCATTGAATCACAAGTAAGGGAACGTATTCTTAAAGGTTTTGATTTTATAGTATCAAAATATTAAAATATATGGTCTGCATCAGACCATAGAATCTTGACGCTAATAACACTTTTTCATTCAACCACAAAGCGCTGTAGTAGATAAGTAAGTGTGAGAAAAAACTGGAATCGTTGCTATTGCTTTATTGTCACTCATTTGATAATGTTTCTGGGATCAACTTCTTAAGGATGAATTAAACTGAAATGTAAATGATGGATCAAATAGAAAAGCTATAATATTTGATAATTACAATTATAGCTTATTTAAATTTAAAAAAATTAAAAAAGCTAAAGCCTAAGTCAAATTCCCAGGTTCGATTCCCAAATCCAGGAGCCATTTTTCAATTTAAATAATATGACGTGCAAATGTTAAAACATGAGCTATATCGATTGTATTTTTTCCATTTATATGTTTGAAACGCCCTCCGGTAAAAATTAAAGAAAATTTCAATATTGGATTAAAGATGTAATGTGCATACTATAAGCTTTGGTTCCATTCATCTTATAATTATTATGAATATATAGAACCAAATCACCTGTTAGTATTTGAAAATTATATCCCTGCTCCTAGTCTTAGTATATACGGTAACATGTGTGGCTTTTAGCTGGATGGATGGAGTAGGCTATATTTCGGAATTCAAGCATATTTCCAGTCGAATTTATTTTTAATGTTTTATTTATAACTTTTCTTTTCCTGAGATGAATCTTACAGCAAGATATTGCTAGAATGTTAGTTATTTCTATCAAATAAATCATCCCTCATTTATTTACGTTGACTATATAGTTTATTTATATTTAGTTGTGTTGACTATATATTTTAACTAAAAGTTCCAATCAAATTTCTCGATGCCTTTGCGGTTGTAATAACCATGCGTAAATATTTAAACTAAACTTATCTACTGGAGCACTATTCCATTTATTTTTGCCACAAACTTTTTTTATATAAAAACTGTATAAATATTGACCTTAACTTAATCTTTCTTCCATTCTACCTTATCATTATGACTGCATCACAAACAAAACAACCAAGTGGAATATTCATAGAGTAAAAAAAATAATTAAAACCTGGTTTCCGTTATGAACTATGGCGGTTATTGACTTGAGCTAAAAATTAATTTGTAAGCCTATATTAATAAGATGCTATGTATATAATAAATAATATATATATATATACATTAAACATTAATCTATAATTACAAGAACACGTGTAGATTTTAAATGAATTAGTTAATAGTATAAATATATATATATTTATTTTTGTTTAGACTAAAGTTGAGATACACAAAATTCCTTATTTGGAATACATTCATTACATATATTTTTTTGTCCTTTCGTGCAATAATTGTGAGAACTCTATTCTTTTAATTTCCAATAAATCAGATTTACTCACGTGTGGGTCTTAAAATTCATTAGGTCATGAACTATCCTTTATAATTGTTGCATGTTTACATATATGTATGTAGTGTATTTATGTATCCTGAGACTTTTATCAAAAGGGTTTTACTCATTATTACATAAGTTCACCTCGTCAGCACTAAGTTGATTCCTTTCAACATTTTATTTGGTTTAATACGACTTTCCAGTACTTTGAATTTGTTGATGTCACAATGCGCAAAACAAAGCCGCTGCAATCCACCAGTCACAAGAATGTTTATTCGCGCGCCGTTTGGATGAGCTTCTGTCGTCGTCACCCATTTTTTTCATTTAAATGTTTATCATCATCATCATAATCATCATCATCATCTACCCACACAGATATTCAAGAACCGTTGGGATTACCATTTGTAGAAAATTAAACAAAACATATCTACTGAAGAAATATTATATTTATTTTGGCCAAAAATGTTTTTATTATAAAAACTGAAAAAATATTGACATTAACTCGCAACCCTTCTATCACACCTTAAATTGGGAGTGTAGGGTATACGGAAAAAAAGTATTTTTGCAGTTTTTATAGGAAAACATGTTTTTTGGCCAAAATAAATAAAATATTGCTTCAGTACAACCATAGAATTTAATTTTCTTCTCATGTTGATATCAACAGTTGTTGAATATCTGTCATGATCATGGTGGCATTATCTAACAAACTTTTTAAATGAAGAGAAAAAGTATTCATTAAATTACAGAACACCCTTGACAAATATTCAAGAAATGTTAATATCACCATGTGAAGAAAATTAAACTCGATGTTTCTATACTGGAGCAATATTTTATTTATTTGGACAAAAAAAAATGTTACTTTANCTTTTCTCGCTTTCCCTACACTGCCACTATAAACGGGTACAAACATGTAAACTTGAAAAAAAAACATCCGTTTGCCAACAGTTATATTTTGACACTCAGATTCACTACTAATGTTTACCCTAAAAGTAGAAAGCCTACCTTGTACGTTTCCACTATGGTATATATTATAAGATGGGGCCATGGTGTAGTTATTCATCAATATATGTTTGCTACCTTTCACGGTAAACGGAGTGTATGAGTTTATAACATATAAATGGAAATCCAGTACTGGCCAAACTGTGTAGTAAAACAAGATAAAAATGCAAACTAGTTTAAAAGGTTGGTTATATTTTATAAAGTTTTGGTAAAGTAGTAATTTCTTTAAAGAACCATCGTGGTACTTTAACACATTGCATGTTACCCTATTTTCCCAGTTTCTCTTTCTTAAGGTGAATGCTGGCCCCCTTTCCTTGAGCTTCGCCTTTTTCATCTTCGTATCCTCGAACTAATAAAAGTAACGAACAGGCAATAAGACGCGTACCACTAAAAATAACCACGGTACAAGGGTGAATGTGGACAACCCTACCTATACTCATATTTCTTCACCCCTGACTTGGTCCGTTCTGTGTCCCTTTAGTTGGGACCCCTTTTTTTTACTCTTTATTCCGTCCAAACTCGAGCGCATTTAAATTACAGATCGTGGAGATAGAAGCAACTTTGTGTTTGTTGGAGGTAGGATAGGGTTGGGAGGACGATGTTGCATGATCCATCGAGTTGTTTGATTAGTCCAGACAGTGAATTCGTAAATGGAAACAATTTACTTTTTACATTCCCTCTAAAAGGAAGCTCCTCTCTTTTCATTACCATCCATCAATACTGTTCCGATCTCTGCAATAAAAAACAGTTTGGTTAAATTTTATTTTAAGGAGTTTTTTTAATGAATTTTTTTTACAAACGAATAATATGCTTGGTGGAGTTGTTAGCGTGCGGGACTGCATCATTAGTAAACGCTGACTGTTGTATTGTGTTAGAAACTAATAAGTAATAATAACTAAGTTAACATAAGTGGTGTTATCAGTAAACTTTTATTAAGCTTTCATATAAGCCTTCACCCATGATACACACGGATAATGTTTTATTGCATAAACTAATAGTGTCCAGTATTGCCACACAGGAGACACCAAATATCTTACAAACTACTCATGTACCCCACGCTCGGCCCCATAGCTTAGTGGCAAGAGTGATCAACCACACTTTTAAAAAGTTTTTTGTTCGATTAGTAGCTATATAGATATTATGGTCGGATGGGCTGCAAAGTCTGAAAGTGAGCTTGTAGGTCCGACCAAACCATTCACCATGGCTACCATCAGTTGGCAATAAATGGAACTCCGTGCAGAAGCCCTACCCAACATTGCAAAGGCTTAAATGTAGTTCATCACGCGATAGAGTGCATCAAAGTATATTGTCGATTAATCGCTTGTGTTTAAAAAGTTTACGTTAAGTATAACAACTCTTTTTTTCTGGAGATAGCAGGTTTGGGGTTCTAATAGTGGCTGGTTTGTTTTTACTAAATGGTTTCGCTCTCTTTTCCCATCGTGAGATTGCGGGCAGACTTCCTCGTTTCAACTCCGTTTATGTAAAATGTTGGGAATCCCTGACGGTTAGTAAGACGTGTTAAATCTTTAAGTCACTTCTTTAGGTAAAGTGCTCGCCTCGGGGCTAGATTTCGTGGGTTCAAACCTAACCGTGCTCGACAAATCTTTCATAAGTGATAAAAGCCTGTAGCACAACTTCCTTCGAAGGGGAAGTAAAGCCATGTCAATTGTGGCATGTAAAGTAACCCTGAAAGCTACGTGAAAATACTTTTCCCAGAAAAATTGGTGGGCTCTTTCGCTCTCGCTCATAGACATTCTCGTGTGCTGATATAATCAGTCGGTTCAGACAGTGCTCGTCAAATTCCTCAAATAAAGAAATAAAATAACTGCTTTATAGCTCAATATTGAGTATATTAGCTTCACGATGCAATGCATGATATGTTCTACAAACGGTGTATAGGTTGAGTTGTAGTTATAACCATTATTATTGAAATTCGAACAATCCAGTGACCATTCAAGTTGAAAGATAAATATTGTTAATGGGCTTGTTTCTCTAATGCGGTGTTAATTTAAGTGCACGCTTGTTGATTTAATTACCCCGCGGCAACGAGTTCGCTTATGCCAATGTACCCACGCTTGGATGAGTTCAGGGTCATTGGTTCAACAACGTCTCATGGGGTGGTCTTGTTCAACATCCCGTTTAGGATAATATTGATGTAAGGGTGATAAATACCTCACGCCATTGGCCGCGTGTTTTACAGGATTCGTGCTGGCATTGTACAGGGTCGAGGGTCGAATCCCAGACGAGTGAGCTGAGGATGGTATAACTCATGATATTCGCTAATTGCAGGGGTTTTCTCTCACCAGCAGCGATTACTACCCGGTCTAAATGTCATGCTAGTCTAGTCTTGTCTCTTAGTGACGGGGAGGGGAGGTAGAGGGCTTGAACCCTCACCAGGCATCCTGGGAATGGTTTTAATTTTGTTATTAAATGTGGTTTTCACTAGCATCTATGGGTGCCTGGACTAAATATCAGGATAATGTTGTCTGGTTTTTACTTTCTCGTGATCCCTTGGAGAAAGAAGGTATTGTGATCGTAAAAAAAATCAAATTCGAGATTTTTATGGATGTCTGCGTTTCATGACACTCTGAACTCGAAAACGTGGTTTTTGCAATTCCGCCTATCTTTTTCTCGACCCAGAGCCGAAACCATTTTACCGATCGGTCTAAAACTTGATATATAGGGTTTTCTTAGGGTCTCCCCCCGCCCCCCGAGGGTTTTTGGAATAAGACATCTAACTCAAAAATCAATACTCAAGGGCTAAAGGAGGAGAAAAAATTGATTTTTATCGATATTGACTTAAACCATTTTAATTAAAATTCGTATCTCGGCATTGTTTAACATTTAAAAAAAAAGATGGATATTATCATTTTCACGTGAAAATGACTTTGAAGGTAATTTACATTGGTGTGAATTTCCGATTTTGATCATAAAACTCTAACCGTTTGCGAGACGAAATAACAGATGATAGAAAAAATGTAGGAATATTAAAAGTAAAAATCTTTTATTCTAAATATATTTTAATAAAACCAATAGTTTTAGAGCTACAATCAAATATATACTTTTATGGAGGTGATTGAAATATGAAATTGATTGCTATGCTCTTTGAGGGACAGAGATGTTAATATTCTCTCACTGCTTATGTAACAGTATATATTATTCCATTTACGCTCTTCGGGGAACGGTTTCTACAACAATGTATGTTATTTTGATTCACAAATCTTACAGGTTTTTAGAAAAGTCTTTATTTTAATATAAAAGAGAGTGAAATTCTGTTCGGTGCGCCGTACTATTTATTTAGTAACTGGGAGGTTGGGATTCGAGTCTGCACCAAATGTACTGAGAGTTATTTTAGTCATTATTTATTGAATGTGTTTTAAATAGCCTCTATGGCTACCCGGAATAATTAATGTCAGGTTCATCTTGTCTGGTTTCCTGGTAACCTGAAAGTTTGGTGTTTTAATCCGAACCGGGTATACTGAAAGGGTTTTTTGCTAAATAAATCACCACTCTACCTCCACTCAAATGCGGGTACATTTCTTCAAAAGTCTGCCTTCCTCAATCCCCGTTTGCATGATTAAAATTTTAATTGGAGGGGGAAAGCAACAACTAAATAAACATAAAATACTAAGACTAAATTTATGATCAGTTTTCAGTATCAAATTATGATATAATAATTTATTTTTGTTACTTATTTGAACGAGATCGATTACTTATAGCTCATCTTTCAAGATAATGGCAAAGTTTGTTATTTAAAGTCATTTTCAAACAGATTATGAAAGCGTGGTAGTGGGGCCTTGAACTTCGAAACCAAATTAATGTGAATCGTGCTTTGGTAGAATATTAGTTGTCTCCATCAAATAGATTCGTTGTGAAAACTAAGTTTAGTCGACATCTTCAATATATTTATAAAAATAATGTCACCCGATCTATGGGAACGCTAACAAAGTTGTCAGTTTCGTAAAGTATGGTTTGCTGGCTATAGAGAGATGGTGTTTAAATCCTGGCTGAGTCAACTAATACTTTTTACCAAATGATTATCCAATCCACCTCCACGTAAATGCAGTTATATTTACTTTTAATTATAGTTTTATCAATCATACTCCATTAGTACAGATATGAAGCTAGCCAGAACGCCATGCATACAAAAATGAACATTTGCGTGCAATCAAACGAAACATGGATTTTAATTAATTTTTATTATTATTTTAAAAGGACAACAAATACTAACTTACAAAACTTTTCTCTAAGATAGCTTCTAATTAACTGTTATAAAACCTGATTCAGTGGTCTAATGGTCTAAGACGGCACTGTTGCAATATATTAGACTGCTCATGATGGGGATATCAGGGTTTGAATCCCGGTAGGGTATTCTGGGAGTATATTTCCTAAATGTCTTTCCTCTCTTACTCCGTGCAAATGTGGGTGCACTTCCTCTAAATTATACCTTTTCCATTTTTAACATATTAGCGTAATTAGTACATAAGCGTTTAAGCTGAACAGGTAGTAAGATGCGGTACTAAAACTACTGGTATAAAAGTCTGAAGAGTCATAATCTTTTTTAAAGGACAAAATTGTCAAATGTATTATATTAAATGTACTTAGAGCAGTATTAACCCCAATTATAAGATAAAAGAGTGAGTATTGTAACCATAATTTAATTCGAGAAGCTAGAGAATTTCTTTGGATAGTTGAATAGATGATAAAAGTCATAGAAATAATCTGTAAATAGAATATAAAAGATAAACGTGGCTTAACCGACTCTGACAAAATATCACTTTATTTATAAAATACCTCTCACAATTTACATATTTTCAAAAGATGGAGCTGCATAATATTATTTGGCGTAAGAGTGCTTCAACTCAAATCTAACAACTTTTCGAAATGTCAGAGAAGTTTCTTCCTAACGATCAGGCTATTCGGGAGAGGTTTTCTAAGTTTGTCACATATAGGTCTAAAACAGCAAGCAGTATACTTTACAAAATACGAAAGTTTGTTTTTGCTATCAAACTAAGGTACTTGTAAGAGTTTTGGGGGTGTTATTCCAATGTTCCATTCATCCGACGCGACGTACCGACGGCAGTGGACTAGAATTACAAAAGAAACTAGAGCAGAGACTTATCTGGTTTCCCGGCGCCAATTTATCCCCCGCAAAACTAACACAAGTGGCCCACCATCGATAAGAACTATCAAGAGATAGTATTTCCTCTCATTTAATTTAGAGGCTAATATTTATTACCTCATCTTTCTTCGCGTAATCGAAGACATTTTTCAAGGAACCGAAATGGATTTTCATCCAAGAACACTTTTCTCAACCAAAATTTCCTCGAAAACCACACTACTGTCCTGTCTATTTTATTTAGCCACACCCGCCTCGGTGGCGTAGTTGGCTAACGCGCTAGTCGTGTCGAGCTCGACTGCTGAGGACGGGGAGATCGAGGTTCGAATCTCGGTTGGGTGAACTGGGAGGGTATTTTCCTAAATGATTTTCCACTCTCCCTCCACGCAAATGCAGGTTCACTTCCTCTAATTCAACCTTCCTAATTCCTAATCCATTAGCGTAATTAGTACTTAAAGCGTATAACCCGAACGGGTAGTAAGACGCGGTGCCAAATATTATTATTGTTATTTAGCCACCATTATTAAAGAAACACTTAAACTACGTTCCGAAATGGATTTCAGATTTTATTTTTCTAAATATATCTACCCGATAATATCGCTTTTGTTTAGTCCCAGCTCTAAGTTACTGATACCAGTGCTTGAAGATTTTGTCTAATTATTTACAGACATACATATGAAAATATGTATACACAAATAGGTTTGTAAGTTCAGAAGGAAAACTCAAAACTATTTCAATAATAGTTTTTCATTGGATATACACCAGAGTTGCGATTATCTGGCCTAAAGTGGTGGCACTCCGGGCCGGACAGCGGAAAAACAGGATATTACGGAACCCTAGTGTAAACAATTTTCAGAACGGGTTTGCCTCATACAACTACGCCTCAATCACATCTCCCTTGACAGAGCTTCTTTTTTCAGCCATATCAAAACAGTGCTGCTATCTACACCTCCCTTGACATAGCTTCTGTTTCCAGCCATATCAAAACAGTGCTGCTATCTACACCTCCCTTGACATAGCTTCTGTTTCCAGCCATATTAAAACAGTGCTGCTATCTACACCTCCCTTGACACAGCTTCTGTTTCCAGCCATATCAAAACAGTGCTGCTATCTACACCTCCCTTGACACAGCTTCTGTTTCCAGCCATATAAAAACAGTGCTGCTATCTACACCTCCCTTGACACAGCTTCTGTTTCCAGCCATATCAAAACAGTGCTGCTATCTACACCTCCCTTGACACAGCTTCTGTTTCCAGCCATATCAAAACAGTGCTGCTATCTACACCTCCCTTGACACAGCTTCTGTTTCCAGCCATATCAAAACAGTGCTGCTATCTACACCTCCCTTGACACAGCTTCTGTTTCCAGCCATATCAAAACAGTGCTGCTATCTACACCTCCCTTGACATAGCTTCTGTTTCCAGCCATATCAAAACAGTGCTGCTATTTACACCTCCCTTGACACAGCTTCTTTTTCTAGCCATATCAAAACAGTGCTGCTATCTACACCTCCCTTGACATAGCTTCTGTTTCCAGCCATATCAAAACAGTGCTGCTATCTACACCTCCCTTGACATAGCTTCTGTTTCCAACCAAATCAAAACAGTGCTGCTATCTATATCGACCAAGCGTAAGGGACTGCAATAGTATTGTATTAAACACCAACTATTTGCATAGCAGTTATGCTTTGCTGTCTCCAATGTAACAATTTTAAGGCGTTTGCAATAGATTTTTATATTAATTACTAATGGGTATATACCAGTTTTTTTTATTTAAAAAAACTTGTTAGCGCCGATAACCGGGCTGAATAATCTCGACTCTAGTGTACTTATATTTTATATTGCTTACTTGCGCTGAAAAAATATGTTCATTCTTCACTTAAATGTTTTGTTATCGACTTTTGAATTAAATGTATTTGGAATAAAATGGTGATCCCTTAAACCATAATTGTTTTATATAGTTTATGTTGAGGTAAAGGTATTTTTCATGAGAACAATGGCAGAATATTATAAGTGAACCAAATTTGGTTTAACTATGTTTTCTTAACTTATCCTAATATTTGCGTTATATTTTAAAATACAGAACTTTCTGATAAACTTTTCTAGTTAAAGTTGTCTGCCCGTAAATTGGTTGGAAAAATTTATTTTGGTACAGCCATAATTTATTTTTTGTGATATTTAAGTCGAATTTTTATTACTTTTTCTCGATCCCTCGAAGAGAAAAGTATTGTGATCTTAAAAAAAATCGAACTAGAAAATTTTATAATTGTTGATGTTTCATGACCCCCTGAAACAGAAAAAGAGCTTTTCGCGACGTCGTCTGTTTGTACCTCGGGCTAGAGCTTAAACTATTTTACCGATCGGGCTAAAACTTGGTATCTAGGGTTTTCATAGGGCCACCCCGAGGAATTTTTGGAATTGGATATCCAACCCTAAAATTAAAGGTAATTTCCTTAAGGGCGGAGAAAACAAAGTTTTTTTTTTATCAAAATTGGTTTTATTGATTTTGAATAAATTTCATTCCTAATCTTTGATCAATATTACAAACCAAATGGCTACTCTCAATTTTTCTTAAAAATAACTTGGTTCCGATCTGATGCGTAAATTCTTATCTTTAATTTTAACTCCTTAAGTCTTTGAGATATGAAATTACTTATCATTGCATACATGTAGTTTTATTTATAAAACATATTTTACTCAAAAGATATGCTTATAAAACAAATATTTTTCAAGCTATACGCATATATATCTTTAACTTTTTCAACCCTTTAAAAGGTAAATTATTACGACTGTCAAAAAAATCTAGCCCAAGAGGTTGATGGATGTCGACGTTTCTTGACCCCCCGAACCATAAAAAGTTGTTTTTGCAACGCCCTGTCTGTGTGTCTGTCCAACTCTAAAATTAAGAACAGTTTACTAAAGGGTGGACAAAGAAAATTTCAATTTTCTCAAAGTAGGCCAAAACTATTTTGATTAAAATTCGTATCTAGGCACTCGTCCCCGCCCCCTACACACACACACACACACACACACACACTCTTCCTGGATCCGCCACTGATACAGCAATGATCCATCTCTCTCATTTTAGACTAATTAGTTAATAATTACCTGCTTTATTGGTCAAAATTTATAAAAGAGATATTTAATAGCAATGTGATAACCATAAGATGTGCATCTCCTAGTAAAATTCGGAAAATTTTAACCAGAAGTCAAAATTTGAATACGAAGTTTTGACCCTTGGTGACCCAATATAGATATTTTTTGTTTGCCCAAATATATAAATGAAGACGTTAACTCTTTAAAAATAAAATTATAAAATTTAAAACCATGAGTCAAAAAATGTTTAACGTGTGTATAGCGCAATTATTTGTTCTCGGGTTCGCTAGTGTATATTATATTACAAATTTTGAGTAAATATATCCATTTTTAAACAATAGCGTGAGGAAGTCCGTGTGGAGTTCCGAACTATTTATCTAATCATTGTTAAACAATACAAACTAAATGGAAATTATCGTTTTCCGATGAAAATGACTTTAAGGGTACTTTATCAAGGTGGAAATCGGATCGTATCTCTGCTCCGCACCTATTAGAGATATGAAATAACTTATTATTTTAAAGATGTGATACTATTAAATATAAAAATCTTTTGTTTGAAATTTATTTTTACCAAACTAATATTTTTTAGCTATAGGCAAACATTATATATTTGTTTATGGATTACATAGAAATATGAAATTGATTGCCATGCTCTTTGATGGAAGAGATTCTCCTCTTTACTCATTGTTTCTGTAACAGTGTATAGTGTTTCATTTTTGCTCTTTGGTGGAGTGTTTCTGCATTAATGTATATTTTTTCTTTTCACAATTTTTACGGGTTTCAATGTTAAGATTAAATAGTGTGTCTATTTGGTGCACCGTACCATTAATTTTATTATACTTTAAAGTTACATTAATTTTGTTCCCTGATTTATGTGGATATTTTATAATGTTTTCTCTTTTCTTTTCAGGTAAGCGAACTAATACATTCCGTGCTGTAGTAACTATTTGTTGAAGATAAAACGTAAGTTGTTTTGATCCTTGTATGTAAGTTAATAGCAAGAAATTTTCTTGAATTGAATTTTTATTTAATTTGTTCATATATTTATTAATTTTATAACAAACAATAGTTACTATTTCCTTTTAATATGTATGTGGTTGAAGATGTCAATACATATTGAAGGTTAAATATTAGTCCATATTATTTATTTGGTTTATGCTTGTGTCCTTTTTATAATTCGCATTTGAATCGTGCTAGATATTTATTACAAGTTTTTTTATCACTTGTAATGATCATGCTTTATTGCACTGTTTTATGAAGTATTTAAATTTAGGTTGTGTCGATGTTATTAGTCTGTGACTGTACTGTTGTTGATTTACTTCCGTACACGTGCAGCAGGCGACGGGTCAAGAACATTTAGTTTGCTTGTTTCCAGCCCTCGCAATGATTCGAGGTCAAATCTCGCAGTGTACTTTAGTGTCTTTATTTTATTTTACTAAAAGTAGTTTTGCTTGTGTTCGCAAGAGCTCAGCAGCTCTCAGTGACAAATTGAAATTAAAGCCAGATAATTGGTGGGTTTTTTTCTGGGACAGAGTTGTTGACAGTCGATTCGGGATAAGGCGTGTGAAGAAACGCATGCGCCAATATGGCAGTTTCTTTATTATATGTAATGTGAATACCTATTTGAACTGAAGTGAATACAACTTTCAAACAAATACTTTTTCGACTATTAAATAAAACATGAGTCTTGTAGTTTCTAAATAAAATAAGATGAAACTAATATGTATAAAATGTGACTAAAATATAAAATGTTTAAATTACAAAACTCAGGTTTGTATTAAGAATACCGTATTGCGACACACTTATTCCTATTTTTTAAATCTATAAAGTCCTGATTTAATGTAAAATCTGCATTTAATTGCAATGCAAATTTTTTTCAGAGGTAAAGGATATTAACAATTATCTTTATATATTTCATAACGTTCTTTGAATTCAATCGATGGAAAGTGTTTTTTGTAAGTGTAAGCCATGGTAACACCTGCTACTTAATTAAAGAAAGCGTTATCCTGAAAATATTAAATTGATGAAAATTAATTTTGCTGGTGGTTTATTTATATTAAATAATGTGTATATACGTTTTTCTGGACGATTTTAAAAATTACACGTAGTTTAACAAAACCATGGATTTGCATAATTATTGCATTTGTCTTTGTTAGTTTCTTTTCCCGAAAGAGATCCATGTTAATATGTTTTTAGCATCCGTTTCGATCCGTTTCGATAGTCGAATGGTATAAGGCGTTAATATTCTGGACTACCCATGATAGGGAGATCGGGGTTTGAACCCCGGTCAGGTGTACTGAGGGTGGTTTTTCTAAATAGTTTTTCACTTTCCCTCTACTCAAATCTGGGTACACTTCATCTAAATTCAATCTTACTCATCCTGACCCTAACATAATAGCGTAATTAGTGAATAGTAATAATAACAATATATATTTGGATAGTTAAATTTAAACAAAATTCAAAAGTCTTTCTTTTAATATTCTCTTATAAAAATATTATGAATAAATAATTATTTTCAATGTGTTTGAACCTTTGAAACTCTTTTAAAATGTTTTCTATATCTAATTCTTTTTTTCTACAAACTAGGGAGGGCCATGAGTCGCGTATGTTTACTTCATTTGTGTATTTGGATACAAATTTCACTCGTTCGTCAAATAAAGCTCCAAGTAGCTTTGATCACTTTAGATCAATACCTCAACGAGATTTAATTTTGAGAAAAAAAAGTTTTGATTCTTTTAAGGGAAGAAAAAAATAAATTTCCGGTAAATTTGGGAAAGGGGTGACCCAGGAGGTCAAATAAACTTGGCTTGAATTCCCGTTAGGGGGCTGCTTTACATCATTATTATAATTATTATAAGCTGAGCATTTTTTTAGGGGGGAGTAGCTGCGTCTTACTACCCGTCTGAACTATCTAGTTTAATTGCGCGAACTGTGTAGGAATGAATAAGATAAAATTTAGAGAAAATGTATCCACATTCGTGAGGGGTTAGAGTGAAAACCTCCCTCATTACACCAGGGTGAGATTCAAAACCCTCCCTACGTGCCTCTGACAATGCAGTCTATCCCGAGGGGTGTACCTTAGACTGTGTAACCACCGGTGTTTGTGTTTGATATTTAAACGCGTATCAACACAAGAACTTCTCAGCTCTTTTCACATTTCCTCTTCCATCATGGTTTCATAACCTTTTTACTACCATACTATGTAGTCAGATTGCGTCCTTAATAAATCTTGTGTCAAACGTTAAAAAGTTGTTTACGGTAAGGATAGAGAACCTGTGACCTTCAGGCAGCATGTTGCCTTTTGAGGGGTTCGGTTCAGCCTCCCCTCAAACTTTGTCATTTATGTATCATCATCGTTTAGAAACTATACACGCTTAAAATCAAATTGTACTCTTACAATGTAGTAGAATGAAGTTTTTTTTTACTACCTGCAGAGATGTCTATATTGTATAAATCCATTCTTCGGTGATTTTCTTTTGGATCTTATAATCTTTATTACATGCTGATTGATATAGCATGCTTGTACAGTAGGCCTACATATCTACAGTCGAATTTGGAAATGAACTAAGATCCATGAAGAACAAAATCGAGAAAAGTGAAAAAAAAACTTGTGTCAAATATTTTATATTATTAATGTGTTTTTTTTTAGTTTTCTTCTATAAATTTATAATTAATATATTTAAAAAAATTGAAATTTGTTCTCTTTGAATAAAAAGAAAAAATATTTAGACTTAAAAACTGTTTTATTTTTTATGGATTTCTAAAAAGACATTAACTTATATTTAATTAAAATACGTCTTTATAATTTTGTCATAAATTACTGTACATGAAGTTTGCGCCTTAACGAGGAATACGTGAAGTGACACGTGACCTTCCAATGTCAAAAGTTTGCCCACTCTCTGGCACTACTCACCTGTAAAGCCCCCCTTACATGCTCAGTCATCCCCGTAGACTTGCCTGCACAAACTGGTTTCATTGCAACGTGAAGACAGAGCGTGTAGGGACTGTTAAGCCCGGTCCACAATGCAACGTTTTATTAGTCAGCTATGACTGCACAGATAAAACTGTGTAAAAAAACCTTGCAATTCAAGGGTGTACACACAGTGCTGTTTTCAGCACCGTTTTCTTAACTCAGTTCCGTGTGACGCGCACGGATACTTGTCTTAAATCGTTGCTTCCCATCCATTCTAATATGTATAGAAGGTAACGATTACTAGTACAAGGTAATACATGACAAGGAAATGAGAGGGATCATGTTGCTGAAACATAGAATAATACTTAGATAACAGAAATAAATTTATTATAACATAAAATAAGATGAGATAAAGGTTTACAGAAGAAGAACAAGATTTAAAATTAAATATCGGGTACAGTATATAGTGTCAGAAATATCAGTTCGGAGTATCAAGTATAAATTCAAAGCAAAAGGAAAACAACACCTTTAGATTGAACATATGGTAGGATTTAACAACTCCAGAAATATAGGACCTTGTCGTAGCTCGGTAGAATAAGTGTCTAAAACAACACAGTAAGGGTTAAAACGGGAGTTAAGTAGAAAGAGCACAAAAGTATTCAGACTTGAGCCAGACTGCAGCCAGAAGGGTCCAAACAGAAAACATAATGAAAGAGTAACTAACTAATAAATAACATTACTGTAAATCCTTTAGTATTAGAGCAACTAGGTTAAATATGGGCCAAGCTCGCTAGCTTTAGTTAAATTAAAGATACCCCATAAATACTCTAAATAATGAACAGTAAATGGATTATCTATTATATACATACAGATGGCTAACAGTCAGGTGTCAACACCATGTATTACTATGGCCGGCCTTTTCCCGGTGGGGACTGCTGGAACATTAAATAGTACATATAAACAACTACCCATACCCTGGGGTATACAACAAAGCTAGTACAGTCTAACATTAAATACATAGCCTAACCAGGCGCCAACAAGGGGCGAAAGGAAATGCTATCCGTGCGGGCCACTATATGAAACTAGCCGCGTTCCACACTTTGCGCACCCTAAATAGTAACACAGGAAAGGTGCCAAAAAGAATGTAGTGAGACACTGACCTTACTAGGTCCTAGACAAAAGGCGTAGATAAACTACTTGTAGCCATACAAATATGGAACATGTGAACATGCCGTTTAGGGCGTTACGAAACATTACTGTGCCATAAGCACTCAAAATAGTTAAGTGAATACATGGATTAGAAACACTCGACCACCTGATCCTCATTATATATAGAGCTTAAAGCCCCCATATTTAAGCTATGTCAAATGGACATAAGAAACATATAGCCTGTCTATCTGGCGATATGTATTAACCAATTGGTTTCTTTGGCTAAATAAAACATATCATATTCTGAAAATTGGCACCTGGACACGGGAATCGAACCCGGGACCTTCGGCTTAGTACGCCAATGCTCTTACCACTGAGCTATCCAGTATTCGTCCCATGCCAATTGTCATTCTTCACTCATAGTTTAAGGCAGAGTCTATGATGGACGTGCGGAAGTCATCAGCTTATAAACATGTGATTATCTAAGATCACAGCCATCAGACAACGCAGCCACCCACGACTCGGTGATTGGCAGATATTATATAGATCGTCATTTTTCAATTTTCAGAATATGATATCTAAATGGTGTTATCCTCACTAGTATACATAAATGATAGCTTCGGCTATTTGATTCATAAATAAAACATGTCTGAAGGACATACAACATAATTAGTTATTCAGACTAAAAATCAAACATGTCAGAAGGACATATAAAACATAATTATAGAGCATAACTTCAGATAGTGTCTGAAGGAGACATACAAACATTCTTACAATAGAACAAACTATGTCGGAAGGGCATAGTATTCAAAGTCTGATATATAAGGTGATACTTAGTCGGATCTGGTGAGACTTCTGCGACGTGGTGGTGAGTTCGACTCCTGATCCATTGTGACCACCAGTATTAGTGGTGTTGGAGATTAGTTCAAAGGTTCTTCCTTCGACGAAATTTTACAAATAAGTGCAGTTATGTGGCACACGAGTTCCCATGTTTTATACTCTCGGTCTAACTCGGGAACGAACCAAACAGAGGGATCAACGGTCGGAAAGAGGTGTTTGGGGTGTGGAGGGGTGTTTGAGGAGAGCGTGTTTCCTAGAAGTGCCGCTAGGGAATCAGTGCCTTAGTGTTGAGACATCACTGGCGATACTGACGCTCTTTTCCATCTCGTGCGTCCAACGGCTAAGATATACGCCAAGCCGCCATGCTGCCATGCTTGCGGAAAGGCTCGTGAAAGCATGGTGATAATATCAGACTGCATCCTGTCCATCGTAGGCCATTTTCTTTTATTTTCTAAAGAAATAGATTAGTTTTAATTTTCTTCTACTTTCCAAAGGAATAGATTAGTTTTTGTTTTAATTTTCTTCTTTTAATTCCTCTATTTCATTCGTAGCTTTATTGTCATGCTTTTATATAGAGGAAATGCTACACGTGGATTCCATCATGGAGGAAGCGCTAGTCTTGTCAATAGTTTTTACAATTTGTTTTGTAAAACGAAAGAAAATTAAACGTTTTAAGCACATGCGACGCTTAAAATGGTTCATACATCGGCTACTAAAAATACACAACATAAGGGGTGTACTTAAGAAGCTCACGTGAACATTGACGAAGATTAGTAATCGTTTAACAATACAAAATTGGTCAAGAAAAAAAACATTTAAAAAAAACCTCCGTGATCATTGTTCCTGCACTAATTTAGAAGGTTAATTGATCAGCATGACGTGTAGAGAAGATGGAAGGGAGTGTCCACACCCACGTC
Organism: Timema shepardi; assembly: GCA_902151425.1. Classification (NCBI taxonomy): domain Eukaryota; kingdom Metazoa; phylum Arthropoda; class Insecta; order Phasmatodea; family Timematidae; genus Timema; species Timema shepardi. The sequence goes on along the minus strand of CABFVX010001350.1, from coordinate 38,176 downwards.
TGTGCATTCACCGATAAATATGCTGTTTGGTTCAGTTTTCGTCTCCGTGTACCTTCTCCGAACATTTCACATGATTGAACAATTTTCCTGTTCACATGCAGCGTCTTGAACTGCTCAGGCAGAACGCTGTTCAAAACCCTCAATGTGGACCGGGCTTTAGTTTGGGCAAACCACGTGGTGCGTGGTGGAGGCAGAGTATTTTTGCAATACCTCTGGATGAAAAGTCAGTCTTGAGCGAAGGTGAGTTTTATTTATTTTCAATCTGTTAATTAGTTTATAAAAAAAATAGAAATAGAAACAGAGTTAAAAAAGATAGATGGTGTGAACCGTGGTTACTAAAAAGACGCACATCAATTTATTAAATGACCCGCCTCGGCGGCGTAGTCAGCTAACGCGCTAGTTTCGTTTTGAGCTAGACTGCCAAAGACGGGGAGATCGAGGTTCGAATCTCGGTCGAGTAAACTGGGGGTGGGTTTCTCTAAATTGTTTTCCACTCTCCCTCCACGCAAATGTGGGTTCACGTCCCCTATATTCAACCTTCCCAATTACTAACCCATTAGTGTAATTAGTACTTAATCGTATAACCCGAACGGGTAGTAAAACGCGGTGCTAAATAAAAAAAAAGTTATTAAATAAAATCAAATCTGAACCGAATGATTGGAGAAACCATCCTCTGATGGATGACGATACTAACGTTGAACTACTATCAGTGATGGCCCCACTGTTGCATACACTCATAGCTTTGAATTCTTTATAACCAAGGCTAGGGTTTTTGTGACTTAGCTTTTTTCCCCGTTTAACCTAGAATGTTGTTTAAGTGTACACAAATGTGTTTCATAAGACTCTTGGCTGATTTAAGTAGCTTTGTTAGGGCATATTTTAGCATATTTCCGTGTTTTTGCGTGATATGGCATATTTTCAGGTTATTCGGTAATTTTAATGTGTTTTTTTTTGTTTTTTTTGAGTAATTATTTTGCATATTTTGGTATTTTAAATATAAAGGAATTTTGGTATGATTTTCACTGAAAACCAGAAGCAAGACTGAGGGGGGAGGGGGGGGGGGG
>CABFVX010001350.1:0-37099 GCA_902151425.1 Timema shepardi | reverse complement strand
GGGGGGGGGGGGGTTGAAGGGGCAGAGCTTGTGTTTAGAACATCTGTACACGCACCATAGCAAACGGTGGTGCCACCCCGGCGCAAAGAACACTTCCATCCCTCCCCTGTTTTCTTTTATACGATAACTTTTGTTTTAAAACTTTCTGTTTGGCACAGAAAATGTAAAAAATTAAATTCTATCTTAAGAGTTTTTTTTTTCTCTCGTACAGGGCATGTTTTAGGCAATACATTTTTAGTTTGCCACAGAAACTATAAAAAAAAATTAAGTGGTACTTCTGGGCAATTCTTTGTTTTGGTTTTATAGGTAAATTTAGTAAAATAAAGAATTTCTGTTGACACAATCAAACAATTAGATTATATTTTTTATATTTGTTTGTTTTGTCTCATTATCTATTATTTTCTTAAATAATTTTGCGAGGAAATAAATAAATTAATGTAAATTTAATTTGTAATTCTTTTGTTTTAAAGGGTATTTCTTTTGAATTAAAGGGCATGTATTTTGTTTTAAAAGACATATTTTTAGGTTTTTTTTGGTCATAAAGCATTTTCTAGCAATTTTTAGGGCATAAAAATCCTAGCCCTATTTATAACTATCTGAAAACTTTAGAGCTAGGCCAAGACTGTACGTGCTTAACTGACCCTTTAGACTGGCCGGCTGATAAAGGGGAGATGAATTCTATTTGGGTCTACTGAAGTTGTTTTTTCCTAAATAATTTCCTCCTCTCCTTCCACGAAAATGCGGGTGGATTTAAAATGCTTCCTTTCTCATCCACACCCCATTAGAGTGTCAAATTATAGTATATGCTTATAACCTGAACAAAAAAAAGTTATACTGCTTATAGTAGTGAATATTATGTTGATTAATTGTAAACATTTATGAAAGCTATAAAATTAACGTCGCTCCCTATTTCTAAATAGTGATAGCTCTCGATATATGTCTGCTCATTTGATTAAATTTATTAGTATTACATGAGGATGTCAAAATAAACTATGACACATGTCCAGATAGATCATATAATTCTCGCATATTGTGGTGTTTTATTTTTACTTTAAAAAAAGTCATTTCTCATTTTTTTTTAAGTAAACTCCACATAGTTTCTAAAATAAATAATTAATTATTAAACCTTTGTGTCTCTAGTTTACATTTTTATTTAATTAGTTACTTAATCACTTTGTCTTGTTTTGCTTACTAAAGTTTTCTTATACCTTTCTTTCTTTTCCATTAATAAATTAAATCTTGTTACACAATGTAAAAAAAAAATTAAAAAATAAACTTTTTAAGATATTTCAAAATTAATTTAAAATAAATAAGAAACGGGTTTCAAAGCCGTGTGCTTTTAATAAAAACTACACATTAAAATGTTCTCATCACAGCTATATATATATATAAAAATTATAGATGGGTAGGTGACCTGGTGGTCTATGGGTAAGCTGTCAAACTTCTATGCTGGCGGCCGGGGTTCAATCCTCGGTCCCGGCAAAGATTTATCTGATACCAAACCCTTCCTTCACCTCTGACAAGACATTTTGTGAATGTGGGGAATGCCAGGCCTCCACCGTGGTTCGGATTCCTCGTTAAACTGTAGGTCCTACATTTTATCTCACAATCTACCCTACCATTACACATTAGCGTAAGTGCGTATAACCCGAACAGGTAGTAAGACGCGGTGCTAATAATAATAATAATAATAATATAGATGGGTAAATATTTAGATGAAGGTATAATAGCTAGAATGTTGTTTTCACGGCATGTTTGGTTCAGCCAGATAGATCGCCACCTACTTGGACAGGTGAAATAGAGATATAGAACGAAACAGCAGGTTAGACAAAAAAGAAAAGGCTATTTGCTCAACCGTTGAGGGGTGTACAAGTGAGTCTTGAAATTATTGTTAACATTTTATTTTGGTTATTTGCTTAACACATTTTCTTCCCAAAATAAACATTTTATAGGTACTTTGCTTAACTTATGTATTTCTGTAGAAACTAATTTTAAGAATACTCGTATATTGAGGTGTATTTAGCTTTTACTAATAAACCTTTAAAATTTCAATAAACATAGAAGTATTTTATACATAGCAATAAAAATATTAAATAGTATCCCCAAAAATATTTACTTTAAAACATTAGATTGTTAATGAAGAGAACAAAATTGATTTCCCAACAACAACAAAATTCCTAAATTTTGGACTTAAACATTGAGATCAAAGTTTGCGTTGGTCAAACTAGCTTTTTAAAAAATGGTGGCACACAAATAAAATGTATTTGAAGATGAGATTTTCTTGTAATTTAATTATAACATTTTCTGGGCGAGTCTAGCTAGCATATTTTTTGTTGTTGTTGTAAAATACACTTTCACGTCTTGGAGTATTGCCAGGTTAAGCAGAGCTTGTTTAAATTGTATCTGTGATATGTTCTCACCCACTTGGTCCCAATTTGACAAATCACAAATAATCTCAACTGAAGTTGAACATCTCTAGAAATTAACTAAAATATTGTTGATGATTTAGTTAAAATGTATTTGTAAACTTTTAATAGGCCTACTTTGTAATACTATCGGTTTATCGCACCTCTCTTTGGGCGTCGATCGTAAGAATATGTGATCAATCACCCCTCTCTGGGCGTCGAATGATTCAATACGGATTAATTCCCTGATATAATGCTGTGATGTTTTATTAGGTTGTCTAAAGCTCCGTTATCGATCGTCCTATCATCACTGTACGGAAAAGATACCGTTTAATCAGCTGTCTATAGCTCCGTGTTCGAGCACTAATTAAATCGATATATTAATATAATTAAAGAAAGAGAAATGTTGATGGCTGTTATTTCACACATGGTTTATTTAAATTACACCTGTAAATTACTCGTACATATTTTATTTAAATGTTTCATATCACTGCACAATTGTGATATTGATGTGATTTATATTATACTGTGTTAGACTGACTTGTGCATGAGCGTGATCTCGGTGTAGATCTTTGGTCCCGGAGATGCCTTAAACATACGCACAATGGTTTATATATAACATACCCCTTGCCTTTTTCTCCCCTGGTCAAAAATGTAAAAACTAACCAATAGAAAGAGTCCTGGCGACAGGTTTTGTGAAGGCTAGCTTCTTATTGGTATAGATAAATGGCGTCTTCTGCCAAATACTATGAAGTTGTTCCCTTTAACAAGAACTGAGGCAGTAGATATTTTAACAAGAAAGATGGTATAAAAAATATATTTTAGGGGTGAAATCCTTTTCACTTTGTTTCTAAGAAGCTCGTGTTTCTTCATGGATGAATCTTAAAAGGATACTCTACCTATATTACTTTAAAGAAAAATTACCTTCATCCATGACTTTTTACATAATTTAGATTAATCCAAATCAATATCATTACATCTTCTTCACAGTTTTAGCTTGTATTATTTTTCAACACTTCTTATTTTAATAAAAATTAACACCTCGTATTACTACTCTTTCGAGCTATACGCTTTTGTACTAATTATGCTAGTGGGATTATAAAGGTTATATTGAGAGGAAGTGCATCCACATTTGCACGGAGGGAGAGTGGAAATTCATTCTAGGGGAAAAAACCATCAGTACACCTGATCAAGATTCAAGGCCCGTACACAGCGAGTTCACGAACTGTTAGTGAACAATTGACGAACTCGGTGTGTGCTAGAGATCGTGAGTGAGCTGCTTGTGTTCGGTATAAGTTTGCTACATGAGCGGTAACTTCAAAGAAACTGTTAGTGAACACTTGTCGAAAAGCACTTGCAGTGTGGACGTATTTATTAGGCAGGAATATGTATTCGCCCCATTCAGTTGAAATCTTTTCATACTTCTGTTAGTACAATGGAATGGAGTAAAAAACAGATTGTGAATTTAATTGAACAGTTTCGTTTACATCCGAATATATGGAATACAAAATAATCCTGACTATAAAAAATGAAATGTGTAATGGGACTCGATGCGACAAATCTAATTCATGTTCATAAAACTGGCACAGGCAATTGTATCATCTTCCTCGCTCGAAAACATCGACATTTTGCGAACTGCTGACGGACTGTTCTCAAACTACTACTTCATTATTCAAAATTCTTGGTGTGAACGTCGTGCTCGCGAACACTTGATCTTGCTCTGTGCGGGCCTTAACGCGCTACTCTCGTGTTAGGCTAGACTGCTGAAGACGTAGAGATTGGGGTTTATCCTGTTTGGGTGCACTGAGGGTGGTTTTCCATTCGCATTCCACGAAAATGTGGTCTACCTCCTCTGAATTAAACCTTCCTAATCCCTAAACCATTAGTGTAATTACATAGGCGTATAAACCGAACGGTTACTAAGACGCGGCGTTAAAAACCAACAAAAAAATTAGATATTCATGTCCCTTCTAGGCCCTCTCGAAATTTAAAACTATTTTTTATTTCTCTGAGTAACTCTCACAAGCCAATTAAGTTCTTTCGAGGGGACCTTGTGGTCTAGGGGTAAGATGTCGGACCTCTGTTCTGGGATCCGGGGTTCAATCCTTGGTCACGGCACAGATTTATCTGATTACCAAACCCTTCCTTCACCTTTGATAAGACGTGTAATAATCACAACTTGTGAATGTGAGGAATGCCAGGCCTCCACCGTGGTTTGGATCCCACGTTAAACTGTAGGTCCTCCATTTCATCTCTATCACCCTACCATTACACATTAGCGTAAGTGCGTATAACCCGAACGGGTAGTAAGACGTGGTGCTAATAATATTAATAATAATAATTAAGTTCTTCATTAAAGTATTTAAAAAATACTTTTATATTCGAGAGGTTTTATACAAATGATTTCCATGTATTTTTCTTATTTTTACCATTATACCGCACTCTATAATTGCTTTCGTTTACTAATTTAGGGTGACCTGGCGGTCTAGGGGTAAGGTGTCAGACTTCTATGCCGGCGGCCGGGGTTCAATCCTCGGTCCCGGCAAAGATTTATCTGATTACCAAACCCTTCCTTCACCTCTGACAAGACATCTTGTGAATGTGGGGAATGCCAGGCCTCCACCGTGGTTCGGATTCCACGTTAAACTGTAGGTCCTCCATTTCATCTCACAATCACCCTACCATTACACATTAGTGTATGTGCGTATAACCCGAACGGGTAGTAAGACGCGGTGCTAATAATAATAATTTACTAATTTAAATTGTTGTTTAGCTCTAGGCTATTTATTGTGTTCCGGTGTAATCTATATTTTCTTACCGTCTTAAGTAATGTTGGTAGGTAGTCTGTTAGTAGATCTTGCGACTGTTAGTCAGTACTATAGTAAAGGAAATTGAAACTATTAATATAACAATTATTATAATTAGCCTAATAATAATATTTACTATAATTAACTAATTTTACTTAACCTTGCACAACATCACTTGGTCCTACATATTATATAAATAATTGCAGTAAAATGTATAATTATCATATAAATTAACAGTGCTGTGATTTTTTTAAATATACCTAATTGCTAATAAGCTTGTATTTAGAGTATTCACATTTCTTGAAAATTATTTAGTTGACATAATGAAAACTTCGTAATATGTTCTTTAATCATTAATTGAAAATACTTACGGCAACTATGTGGGCCACTCTTCATTCATTTTTATGGCAGTTAGTCACTTTTCGAGTTAATAGTTACCATCCACTGTTCCATACTTGAGAGTTAAACAAGTTTGAGTCTGCTTCAAAACATTGTATAATGAGCGACTAACTCGTCAAGTTACAACGAAATTCCCTGAAGAAGTTGCGAAATTGTCTTAAGTCTCTTAAACTAAATAATTCAAACAAGAAACAATGTTTAATATGAAAACATTTTTAATATATTTCTTATACGTGAAAATGAAGTATCGATTATTCATTTAAGACATCATAAAAGCAGTGTAAAAATATTTTTGAAAAATTAGCTTATTTAAAAAATATAATATTATTAAATTAACAAAAACATTTTATAAAGCAATAATTTCTTCAACTTTATCATCTTGTAGACAACTTTTAAATTGAACACTCACTTTGCTATGAAAGATAGCAAGCAATCTTACCTTGACGGGTTATCTATGGTGCAGCTTACAAGCTTGGGCCAATGCTGTAATCGGCCAAGGTAAGACCTTTCATGGTAAATGGAGGGTAGTTAGAGGTGGGAAATATTTTTTTAACTAGCTAGAAACTGACTTTTAATTCATGATTCCCGTTCGGACTATCAGCAATTTTATACTTTTTAAAGTAGGAAAGAGGAAAGTAGAATTTAGAAAAAATGCATCAGTATTCACGTTGAAAAATACCGTGGACTTATTTATATAAGAAATAAATACATTTAGCTGGATTCAAACCAAGACCATCGCATCGCTGGCAAGCCTTTGGTCATACGTCCATATGTGTGGGTAATTTATCTGCCTGTATAATTATTATATTTTATTTGTAAATTTCTTGGATAATTTTGTGTTTTCTATTAGTATTATCAAAGTATCTTCTACTTAAAAGTATATTTTAAAAACTTTTTAATTTACTAAATTAAATTATATTTTTTAGACTTAACGCCTTTTTACAATGATCTAATTTTTTTTCATGGCTTCTTTTTTTCTCGACCTAGATCGGACGAATTTCCTTCCGTATCGCATTAGAAGTAATGAAGAAAGGCTGGGTGGGCTCTTTTATGAAATAAAAAAACCTGCCTGCAAAAAAAAAAAAATTGGCCTTTTGCCCGTTAAGAACTGGAAGATGGAAGTTCTTGAGAAATATGATTTCTTAGAAGTTGAGAAGAAATTCAAGTCTGCATATAAGAGTTATATCTATTATGAAATATCTTCACAGATACAATAAGAAGAATGCCTCTCTACCATCATAATTTATAGCACAGATAAGCAAGTTGGGGAATGTATTGCATTTGGTTCGCTCTGATCCATTTCATTTTATCATATTTATTTTTTTGGCAGTGGCGTTGTAAGTTGTCCGTGTTACGGGGAAAATTGTTGGCAGTACATCTTCAAATCTGAATGACAGCAGCCGAACATCGATTGCATGAAACGTTTTATTATTCTAGTGGTACTTTTTTTGTTCATATATAACATGATATAATAAGGAACTGGTCTATCAGCAATAAAATCATTATGGCAACCAGTTGGATTAAATGGGTTTTCATAAATCTATAAAATCTTCACTAAACGCGTTCAACCTTGTAATTTTTCCGTCTTGCCCTTGATGAGCTGGCTTACTTTCGAACCTTCCACGTTACCGGAAAGTCATTAAACTGGGTTCGAGCTTTGCTGGCGAACACGGGATTCTTACTTTAAGATACCCCTTTATAACGAACAATTTGAAAGAGAATTGTTTCACTTGGAACTGCGCCTAGCACTCCCTAGAGCCCAAGGCCTCGACCTATCTCAAGGGGCGTGGAGAAACTTCCGTTAAGTGTGAGTGTCTGGTGTATACTCTGTCTTTAGCCATTGCTAGGCTAGTAGCTCGCTCACTCAAAAGAGTCTTTCATGAAGAGTCGTTCATATGAGTCATATCGTTCACCGCATTGCTGGCTCGCTACCAATCCCTTCACCCCTTCAACATCATAAACTTGATGAGCGAGCGTTAACTAGTTCTCACAATTCCCGTTCCGAGCGTGCAAATCTGTCTCTTTCCTTTCAACTTATGAACGAATTAAGTTTTATGTGTAATTTATCCGAATCCTATTTTGTTTGATACTTTAATTCTATTACTTACTCATATTACTAATAATAATTAAGCTTATCATGTAACCTTTAGTGTCTAATTCACAGAATTATGTCTAAGTGATGTTGAGAAAAATAGTTTAATATTGTAGTCAGTGCTGCTATCTAGTAACGATAGTAAGCATTTATAGTTGATTTTTTCTTAGTAGCAAACGAATAACGACAGAAGAGTCGTGAATGACAAACACTCCTGACTTTTGCCAGAGCGGATGTACGAGAGCGGAAAATTCGTGAGTAATGGTGGCGTGAATGACTCGCTCGCGAAGCGAGAGTCATTCTTTCACAGCTCTCGTTCAAGAGTCGTTCAATTTGAATGACTCGCTCACGAGCGACCCATCACTATAGGCTAGGTTTGGTTGGGTTACCATTGTGTCGTGTCATATTAGCCATCAACTGCTGTCTTTCATTCACCTCGAGAAAACATTTACATTCATCCTTAACGCAACGCCACAACAGCCGGGGTCGAGTTACTGTGGATTCACAAGTTCGCCGAAAAGATAGCGCAGAACAGAAAGGTGGTCACGTGACGAGCTCCAAGCCAATCACAAGATTTCCGCCTAATCGGCGCGAGCTGTTCCGCTCAAGTTCAATTTATCTCTGCTTTGTCCGCTCTGCCCGAGATATTCGGCACAAGAGAACCAATCAAATCTCAGAGCCTGCCATCTCAAATCAGGTGCGCACGCGCATTTGACAACGCGTGCGCTCTACGTCCAGAAGCAAGCAGACAGCTTCGTTTGCTGTTGTGAGGAGATTTGAAATAACCCGTTAATGTAAAGCGTGTTTATGGATGTGTTGGATTGTGCCACGACACAATGTTATAGATTGAAAACATCCGTCGGGAGAATGGTCTAAAATATATGTCTATCTACTAGAAAATAATTATGTTGATAATCAGCTCTTTAAAGTTAGCGTTGCATTGCGTCATGTGTCAACATACAACGTGTGAATCGCTGCGCCCCTGAGGCAGATTCTGCTTTCCATTTTCGGTGAACGTGTGAATCAAGCTTTAATACACCAACATAGAGTCGTACTCCGACAACCTGCCTTGAATTATTATGAAGCCGCTTTAAGTTGTGTTCATCGAGAGAGGTTTCTATCGCGTTAGTTTTTTTTTATAACACCGCGTCATACTATCCATTCGGGTTGTACGCTTATCTACTAATTACGCTGATGGTTTTACTGACGAGTAAGGCTATATTTATAGGAAGTGTACCAGCATTTTCGTAGGGGAAAAAGAGGGGAGAAAATTGAAAACCAGTTTGGAGAAACCACCCTCAGTACACCAGGCCCAGATTCTAACCTCGATCTCCCCATAATCGGCAGTCTAGTTTGAGAGTAGCGCCTTGAACCATGTGGCCACCGAAACGGATTATCTTGCTAGTGAACACAAAATTATTTACTGCCAGATATTATATACTCTCCGCCTTGTTTTCTGTTTTGAGTTATTTTATATAGTGCGAAAATATCCAAGCATTGTTTTTGAACGTGGTTTTGAACTTGCACGGGGATGTAGAGGTTCAAATCTTGGATGAATGCATTGAGAATGATTTTCCACGCGCCACTTGTCAATTTAATTCTCCCATTCCTTTCCCACTATGATTTTGGTGTAAATTCTCCAAGTTACCTTCCTCGTCCCATTCACCTGGATTAATTTGTTAATAATCACGAACACGTGCTTCGGTGGCCGCATGGTCTAACACGCTACTCTCGTGTTAGATTAGACTGCCGATGACGGGGCGATCGAGGTTCGACTCTCGGTAGGGTATACTGAGGGTTGTTTTTCCAAAATGGCTTCCCAACCTCCCTCCCCGCAAATGTGGATATACTTCTTATAAATATAACTTCCATAATCCCTAAAACAATTAACATAATAATAATTACTATTATTAGCACCGTGTCTTACTACCCGTTCGGGTTATACGCACTTACGCTAATGTGTAATGGTAGGGTGATTGTGAGATGAAATGGAGGACCTACAGTTTAATGTGGAATCCGAACCACGGTGGAAGCCTGGCATTCCCCACATTCACAAGACGTCTTGTCAGAGATGAAGGAAGGGTTAACATAATTATTACATAAGCGTATAACCCGAACGGGTAGTAAGACGTGGTGTTAAAAAAAGTGTATTTAAAAGGAAAATATATAAAATTCTAATGATTGTATTGTTATTAAAAACAATGTTGACTATGCATTTTAAAATAATGTGTTTTTTTCCTAAATTGTTTTTTCGTTTCTTTTTTATCTTTCCCCAAAATCCCGCAGCACACCTGCACACCAATGTTCCGCGGCACACTAGTTTAAAAACGCTGGTCTAAAGGCATCACTCTCGCAATATACTAAATTGATGCTGATGGGTGGAGGGGTGGTTGAGGTTTGAATCCCAACCGGGTCCACTGAGGGTACTTTCTTTCACTAAATACATACTAACGCTCTGTGCAAATAATTGTATATTTCTTCTATATTGTACCTTTTACATTAATACACAATTAGTTTACATTTTCTGAAAGCCCGGACGACTAATTTGACTCATTTCGTGCATGCACGACACACACACACACACACACACACACACACGCACTTAAAACATTTATTGAAATAAAAATCTCAATTTGATAGAATTTAATGATCCATGTTTTGTAACAGTTGGTCCTTCTTGGTTGATTCGCATCAGGAAAACAGGGGAAACCTGGAAAAGCTAAGTAATTATGTGGGTAAAGAGAGATTCAAGGGAATTTGAAGACATCTTTGGATGTCTTATATATTTGTATTGTAATTTTTTTTAAATAGATGAGCGTATCTCAGTATGAAGTATTAATTAAGAGCTTTGACGCGTGAGTCATTAAGAAATATTATATAAAGATAAAAACAATTTAAATATCGGGATTTTATTAGAGCCTTGCATTTCAAACAATGGAAAAATGAATATTTTTTGTTCTGAAAGATTTATAAAAGTTAGAGATTTAGAAAACTAAAAAAGTTTGGCAAGGCCTAACATTGCTACTAAAATAAATGTAAGCTCAACTCGCAATTAAAATAGACCTAATCGGGAATAGTGGTAGATAATAATAATTGCGTGTCTGGTCTACGTAAATCTGTAGTTCAGTTTGCGGAAAGATTATCCGGTACCGGTGCCCAGGGGATGCCCGAACCGAATGCACTAATCGTACAGCCTTTCCTTGGAGGCTCTTTTCGTATTACGATTAGGTGAGGAGATGATGATGGCGAATATGATAGGGTGGAGCCAATAAAGATCTTAGCCTAACTTAAACTTTACTAGCCAAACCCTGAGAACTGCTTCCATTTAAAGAGAAAAAAAAAATCATCTGGTACGAACCTAGAATTGAACCCGGGACCTTTTAAGTTAGCAGCCATGAGGCCGGTTATAGCGATAGATGCAGTGTGTTTACACCAAGCGTTGAGAACGGTCACAGAAAAACTTAATATGTAAATAACCTATTTAACGTCAAATGCTGATATTTTTTTTAAAAGGCTATGTAGTCGTGAGAATTATTGATATGCCTAATGCTAAAGCTAACACCAAACCCACATTCCTCCCAACTGTAATTATTCCTAGTTCCAGCCCTATATTTTAGTTAACGACTTCCTTTGTATGCATTGCGCTCGACCGCTATTTTAGTCTCAATACAAAGGATTAACATTCCTAAGCACTGCTTGCTTCTGTAGCGTCCCGCGCATAATTCACAATATAATACTTAGCACAGTTAGTGGCATTGTCGTGCCGGTTGTAATGACCGACCAGCTATGAATGGGGACGAAAAGAAAACACCCAGGGGTATACAACAGTGGGTTATTTAATTATTACATAATAATGAGACATTAACTTTACAGCTGTAGGATAAAATTATTTTGAACTAAGATCTCATACGCTTCGATGGTGGCATAGTCTAATGTTACTCGCAATAGACTATGACGGGGGGATTGGGGTTTGAATCCCGGTCGGCTGTACTGAGGATGGTTTTACTAAATGGTTTTACACTCTGCCTCCACACAAATGTGGGTTAACTTCCTCTTAAATCAACCTTACTCATCCTTAAGCCATTAGCTTAATTAGTACATAATTGAATAACACCCCCGTTTGTGCTATGAACATAATATGTAATAACTATGATAATCTGTTAGAGATGACAAAGGTTGAATATAGAGGACGTGTACTTGCATTTGTATGAAGGATAGTGGAAAAAATATTTAGGAAAAACCACCCTAAGTACAGCCGAAAGGGATTTGAACCCATTATATCCCCGTCATCGGAAGTCCAGTCTATTACGAAAGTGGCATCTTAGATTAAGCGTGTCAAACTTAGTTGATCAAGGCCACGTTGAAATTTTAAAAATAGTAAGGGCTCGAATTTAAGAAAATGTAATATTGTCACCATTTATCGTAAAAATAATAATTTTAAATTCATTATTATTACAAAAATAAAATCAAAATAATACGTGGATATTTTTTTAATTCGAACTCCAAGAGGTATCTAAGAAACGAAAAATCCAAAATTAGAATAACCATTTTTAATAGTACCTAGGTTGCTGGTACATAACAAATCAACAAACTCAAAATATTACATATATATATATATATATATATATATATATAGACACATTTTTTATATAAAACACACCTACATAATATATACATACAATGAAAAAACAAAATAAAATAAACACAAAATATAAAAACTTGTAAAATTAACTTAGTAAAATCTCAGACTTAAATCAGTCAAGGCGTTACGTGATTACGTTGTCACACAGAAGCGATGAAAGCCGAGTCAACACATCCCCTATTCTAGGCAACCCGCTCTTCGCCCGCCACTGTAAGCGTTCCCCGCTTTATTCGTCAATAACTCTTCACATTCTTATCATATAAGTGTGATTTAATAAAAATCGTTAAGTTAGGTTTGAAATTTATATTAATAAAAACTAGAAAAAAATAACAATAGATAGCCTTCGAATTATCCAAATATTTCCTTCTAAAATTCTAATTAAATGTTATTTTTTTACCAATGAATTGGTAGATAGAAATTTCACGGGGAAGCGTGGTGGGTTCGAATTAACCAATTTTTCGAGTTAATTAACCTCGAATTATTCAAATCCCTCTGTATGTAAAATATTAAGAGCTATTCTCTGTGTTTCCCTAGAAGTTCGAGACTTTATTTTGCAGCAAAGGTTGTGAACGTTAGACTTTTAAAGAACATGATATTTAAACCTTACGTTGAAGTCACGTTCATAATTGATGACGAATCCGTGTTGGTAAGATGTGATCTTTGGGTTGTTGATTCCTTTAAATAAAATTATATAAAACAATCTGTTCACACATTGATAAACTTCGAACATGTTTGGAGAGCAAATTTAACTTTTTTGTGTGTGAATGACTTAAACAGGTAGCCAAGGTGATAGATAAAAATAAAACTTTTTAAAAATCTATCTTTGTTGAGTAAAGGTTAAAAATATGGTCACTTGCTATAGTTCCTAACACAAGAACAAAATTCCAAATGTTTTATTCTCAAATGGTATATCTCTACATATTTACTCTATGGCACTGAGAACGCGAATGGTCCTTGCCGCATTTACAGAATTACGCCATCTATACCTATCTCGAGCTAGTTCTATCCAGTCCACCTCATTAAATCCTATCTCTTTCAAGTCCATCATAATATTATCTTCCCATCTGCGTTTAGCTCTTCCCAGTGGTCTCTTCTAATTGAGTTTGCAAGTCAGTACCATGAACATGATTCTAGAATTCTCCATTCGCGCTGCATGTCAAGCCCACCGTGATCTAAGAGACTTTGCTAATCACAAGACATTGTTAGGATAATAAAGGGTATGTAGCTCATCATTATGTAACCTCCTCCACTCCCAAGTAGCCTCATCCCTTTGAGGAACAAATATATTCCTAAGCACCATATTTTAGAAAACCCTAAATTTATTTCCGTTATGTACTTGCGTCTATACAATTTTTAAAGTAAGATGAATCAGGCCGCGGTGTATGTTGGTTCAGCAACAGGTCTGCGGGCCGCACAGAATCATGGGTAGTACAACATACGACCCGCGGGACGCAAGTGTCACATGGCTGTCATAGAGCATGTTTGTGACCACAAAAGTGGGAAAACATTTAAATTAGTTGCAAAAATGTTACAAGGGAATTATTCCAACACATTACTTAAAACTAATGCGTCCCAAAACAAGACAACTAATATAACATATACTATTCTAGACCCAATAATAGTATGAAACCTTTCCGGTACTTGATTCAACCAGGTGACCTTTGATATACAACACACATCTCTACCCCCTCGATTACAAGGATAAATTATTATTTGTAGCCAGTTTAACGTTCCAAAAATAAATAATGTAACATGGTGTAGTCCTATCATGAACAATTAACCCGCACGCAACAGAGAAAACATGTTATATTCGGCAATATTATATAAAAACTAAAGCAATATCATCGGTTGATGCGTGAACTGATTGTCAGGCTTAAAGACTGTTAACGGTAGGAATTGTTTTCTGAAGGGCCTTATTCTTTACCATAAATATATTATATAGTAGGATATTGGTAGGAAAAAAAATACTTTTCAGAGAGTAATTCCCACCGTGAATGGAGTATATATAGTCTGGTTTTCCGGGCACAAGTCAGAGTTCAATCCTGGCTGGGTGCACTGAGGTTAGTTAGTTTTCCTACATAGTTACGTAACTGATACACATTACAAACATTACAGATATGACATTTTCTCGTAGAAAATATAAATAAAGCCTAAATAGTTTTAAATTATTTTGATTTAACGAGCAATAAAATTTTGGCTTGTTTCCTATTCACAATGTATGGAAGGGAGAGGAGGCTGGGGCACACTTGTATTTTTTATTTATAGATAACTTATTTAAGATGGGGATGTAGGGAACGCTAGTTAAGGGTGGTGTTTTTAATGTTTTTATAGCAAAACTTTTTTCGGACAAAATAAAATAATAAAATATTGCTCCTGCAAAAACATAAGGTTTAATTTTCTTCACATGCTGGTATCAACAGTTGTTGAATATCTGTCGTGATCATAACGGCATTAGATGGGAAACTTTTTAAATGAAGAGAAAAAGTGTTCATGAAATTCAAAGTCACCCTTAACAGCTATTGAATAACTGTGTATACCACCATGCGAAAAAAATTAATACCTATGTTTCTACTAGAGAATTATTTGATTTCTTTTGACCGAAAAAAATAAAAGCTGCGAAAATACTGCCCTTAACTCACCTTCCCTAAACTCCCTCCTTTGTGACATAATATGGCATATACACTTAATTCTAAATCTAACAGTTTGTACATTTTATCTTCTTGGGGGTAAAATACCTTTTCCCTAAAATGTTCCTAGACCACGCAGAAGGTATATTTTAAACTACATCTTCTGAAGAAATCCCAGAAACAACTGTCCTTATAGGCCTACCCAATTAGTTTGTACCCGGATGAATATCAGATCATGCAACCGGAATTTAATAGTCTAGGGATGTCATCCTTAGCTAGGTGACCGTTCTATAGCCCCCAATAACTGTTAGTTGAAACCACTGTAAAGATAATAGAAAGGTAGCGCCACTGGCAGGGGTTTGAATATGTCATTGCTCACGTCACCCAACACACATCAGCTATATTTTATTACTAAGACAGCACCCGCCTCGGTGGTGTAGTTGGCTAACGCGCTAGTCGTGTTGATCTCGACTGCTGAGGACGAGGAGATCGAGGTTCGACTCTCGGTCGGGTGAACTGGGGGTGGTTTTTCCTAGATTGTTTTCCACTCTCCCTCCACGCAAATGCGGGTTCACTNGGGTTCCTAAATGGTTTTCCACTCTCCCTCCACGCAAATGCGGGTTCACTTCCTCTAAATTCACTCTTCCTAATTCCTAATCCATTAGCGTAATTAGTACTTAAAGCGTATAACCCGAACGCGTAGTAAGACGCGGTGCTAAATATTAATATAAATATTCATTTAAAGTTACAAAATGTTACCTGATTTTTTGTGCGTATATAACGCGTTGGCTTGTGTACTGAGTGACGTCACAAGCACAGACATTCGGATGTATTTCTCCATCTGGCGCTTCCTTCTACTCTCTTTACACTGGTTGCAACTATGCTTTTATGTACCTATCTGTGGATTCTATGGGTGAGTACCCGATTTAGAATACGACTGGTCTAACTAAGGCGCCATTCTCATTTTAGACTGGCCTGCTGGGGATGGGGATATCGGGGTTTGAATCCCGGTAGGGTCTACTGGGGGTGGTTTTCCCTAAATTGTTTCTCACTCTCCTTCAACGCAAATGCGGATAAATTACCTCTAAATTGCTTCCTTCCTCATCCCTACCCCATTATATTAATTATCATATATACGTATAACCTGCACAGTTAGTAAAACGCACTGATAAAAAATATTGTTATGAGTACACTCTGAAGTTTTTTTACTGGATATCATCTCAGAGGGAAACAACGTAATTCTCTCGTGTTTGTGCGGTCAATCTCATCTCAAATATAAGACAAGTTTCGCAACGCTGGTCAGTCGAGGTTGCCAGTATCTCCTTCTTACCCAAGAACACAACCTTTAGACATAGCTGAAATAAGTCTCGCAACGCTGGTTAGTCGAAGTTGCCAGTATCTCCTTCTTACCCCAGCACACAACCTTCAGACATAGCTGAAATAAGTCTCGCAACGCTGGTTAGTCGAAGTTGCCAGTATCTCCTTCTTACCCCAGCACACAACCTTCAGACAGAGCTGATAGCGAGGAGATTTGGCAACAGTCAACTGAGAGAGAAGGAAGATAAAGCTTTTCTCCACATGATCTGCAGTTACCTCAGAAATGATTTGGAGTATCGTTGGTCAAGTTTTGTCTCTCAACATATATAGTTAACAGTTTGGCTACCCCTAAATTCAAATAACTGAAGCCCCTCCCTCCATTTGTTGGGTTTACACCCAGATTGGTGGTCTTTAAACCTCCCGGAAACGAACTACTAATACCTCTTACATTATATATATATGAGCTCTGACTGGATTTCAATTTTACTTCAGAGTGGTACTTGGCGAGCTTGTAGGGTGAGTAGGGGGTGGCGTCTAATGGGTTAAATTGGTCGTTAGCCCCACTGCAGCAGTAGTCGGGCCCCGACCCAACTACTTGTTTATGTCCCTCCCCCCTTCTTTCTCCAGGACTTTGTTGTTAATATAGCACTTCCTTCCTGTCCCCCATCTTCGTGTTGAACATCCTTTCCCGCACCCCCCGACCCCTTTGTAAGACATGAGAGCACTTGGTCACACCGATGTTGGTTTTATTGACCTCATTTTAGGAACCACGTAAGATTTAATTATATTATATTTATTAGAGGTATTTAACGTGTACTGCCTGAACCGACTGATTATATAAACACACGAGAATTGCTATGAGCGTGAATGAAAGAGCCTGCCAATTTTGTCCGGTAAAGGTATTTTCCAATACCTCCCAGGGCTCTTTTACATACGACAATCGAAACGGGACCGATGGATTTACTTCCCCTCCGAAGGAAGTTGTGCTACGGATTTGTAATACTCAAGAAAATTCTGTCGACCGGAGTTGGGTTTGAACCCACGAAAATCGGGTCATGAAGTGAGCACTTTACTCCAAACACATTGAGGTCAACAATCACGTAGGAATAGAGATGAAAAATTTCCGCTTGATTTTAAATGTGAAAAATTTTACGAGGTGGTGGTTTTTGAACTATACATAAGGTGAAGGAGCCGGGGGATTAAAGTGGTAGCTTAAGCATATATAATAATATATTCTTAAGCTACCGCTCTACTAATTTCAACCCTCGGCCTCATATATATATATATATATATAATAATATAAGGAATGTGCTTGGATGGAACAGCTAATTAGATTAATTGGTACCACTTCTTTGGTCAAATTGAACAATATAAATTAAGAAACATAACATGAAGGCTGTGATCTTATATAATCACATGTTTATAAGCTGACGACTTCCGCACGTCCATCTTAGACTCTGCCTTAAACTATGAGTGAAGAATGACCATGGGCACGGGACGAATCCTGGATAGCTCAGTGGTAAGAGCATTGGCGTACTAAGCCGAAGGTCCCGGGTTCGATTCCCGTGTCCAGGTGTCAATTTTCAGATTATGAAGGTAATTTATTCAAAGAGAAACTATTATTCATGAAATTAAATCAATTAAAACAGTCATAATAGCATTCCTAAAATATCATCTTAGAGATTATTAAGTAATAAAGTTAAAAAATTAATTTGCGTGAAACAAGTAAAAATGTAAATTTGTGCGAAACACTACCAAGCAGTAGCAGAAGAAAGGATGAACTGATAATAAATGAAAAATGTAAATTAGAAAATTGACTAGATTAGAGTTGTTAATATTATAAATAAAGATTCTATAAAATGTTAAATACCCGAGATAAATATACTAGGTTAATGAAGGTCATGACTTAACAAAATGATAGGAAAACAGTATGGCAACAATAATGAACTTATTAATTGAATGATTAACTATACTAGTAAACAGCTTAAAAATATGTTGACAAACAAGACACGTTCTGTAAGATTTGAGATATTTAATCAATGTCAGTAAAAAGATTATTGCTAGAAAGTTAAATAGTTGACAAAGTTCCAATTTGTGAAATTTACACATGTAAAAAACAACTAACAGTATAAATTCAACATGAAACATAATAAAATGAAAGCTAAGACATAACAAGCAACATAATTTCACAAAATTAATAAATGAGTGTAAGGATTTAATGTTAAAAACTTGTTATTCGAGTCAAATGGTTTCTAAAAATATGTTTGTGTTAACTATCTAGACAAGGTTAATTGGAGATTTACTGGAAATAACAGATATGTCATCCAGTATATACAATACATATACATATATATATATATATATAAAGCTATTAAATAGTGTGAGGACGAGTTGGGGTGAGGCCAAACGTTCTTAACAAATATTTTAGCCAACCTTAAAATTATTTGTAATTATTTTATTGTTGATGTACTGAAAATTAAACCCAAACAAATAATGAATATTTAATTATAATTAGAGGTGCAAATTTTTCGATAGTATTTTCAGCTCATTGACTACCAGGGAATGGATTAATTAAGGATTTGATTGTAATATTGAAGTATTAACATATCTGGTCTACATAAGTGACACATTCAACTTCGGTGGCTATATGGTCAAAGGGGTCACTCTCGCAATAGACCAGACTGTCGATGACGTAGATATCTGGGTTTGAATTCTGGACGAGTGTACTGAGGGTGCTTTTCCGCTCCCTCCTCCACGCAAATGTGGGTACACTTCCTCTAAATTCAACCTTGCTCATCCCTAACTCATTTTCTTAATTAGTACACATACGTATAGCTTAACAGGTAGTAAAATACGGTGCTAAAACAAAACAAGAATAAGATAAAAGAACTGAAATCAATGTCATTATTTTATCGAAACTTATTTGTTTATGTTCCTGGTGTAGGAGAAATCCCTGGGCTATCTCGATTGTCAATTTATATAACCGAGTTTAGAAGAAAAAATTATTTGACAACAAAAAATGTTCCATTGTTCATATCTAGATGATGGTCAACAGACCTGGGTATTACGGCTTGCAATGTATAGTGATGTTTGTTCATATGCTTGCTTCCCCCGTGAGTGTCATATGTGAAGAATATCACCGTCATCTTGCCAATAATTTACGTGCTGTTGAAGCTCCTCCTGTTCCGCGGGCCTCGTCTATCCAAATAGGTCGACGTAAGCTGCAAATACACGCCACTGAATATGTCCCACATTTCTCACACGTGAGAGTGTTCAGCTGAATGTATGATGCTTGCGGCATTTCACCGGCCGTTCTTCACATCCTGATAAGAGTGTTTGGAAAGTTACATCTGATTAACCTGGACTTTGGAATTAACAATGTCATATCTTGTGTTTTACCAGATGATCACATCAATGCTGACAAATTTTTGGAGCTGTATAATCCAGATATACCTTTTTAATTTTACCATCAACTTTTAAATATTGTATCATTCATCCGCGATTCTTAAATAATAATGTTTTAAGTTTTTTCTTAACAATTATTGTGTAATTTTATTGTCTGTAGGTAGATTGAATTCACCATAAGAGTGGAAATGGTTAAAATGAAGAAACGCTACACATTCAGGTTATATTTTTTTGTCAAAGCTGTTTCGTTCCAATTTTTACTCATCAAATGATTGTGAAAGTATGAATTTCATGATATGAGACTCGGTTTAATAACTCCTCTTCGTCAAATAGGACACAATTTACCTATTCCTCTTTGTAAGCTGGGACATAATTTACCTGCCTCTTATTGTAAGCTGGGACACAGTTTACCTGTCCCTTATTGTAAGCTGGGACACAGTTTACCTGCCCCTTATTGTAAGCTGGGACACAGTTTACTTGTCCCTTATTGTAAGCTGGGACAGAGTTTACCTGCCCCCCCTACTCATTACACACTAAGCTGTCGGTAATACGTACCCGGTGTCGGCCAGAGATAGCTGCTCAAAACACCTCCATGAGGACCTCGCCGGGCAACTCGGAGTCAATGCATCAGCAAACAGAGGATATACTAAAGGCCGAGTTTCTGACTTCCTCCAGTGACGTTGGTGGCTACGAGCGAAGGTGCTAACTCTTCTCACCAAGACACCAGAGACACCGGACACTCAGCATTACGGGAGTTATGCTACGCTCCTTGAGCCAGGTTGAGTCCTTGAGCTTTAGGGAATCTAATTCAACATTATTTTTAAACATTATATTAATTTGTTCATGTAATAAATAGGCTTGCAAGTGCCCATCAGTTATAATATTCAAGAACATTCGACAAGTTTATATTTAATTTGACTCACTCCCCCTCCCTCAAATTGATTAGTTAATTATATGTTGGTGAGCTGGTAGTCTAGGGGTAAGGTGTCAAACTTCTGTGCTAGGGCCCGGCGTTCAATCCTCGGTCCCGGCACAGATTTATCTGATTGCCAAACCCTTCCTTCACCTATGACAAGACGTGTATTAATCACAACTTGTTCACAACTTGTGAATGTGTGGAATGCCAGGCCTCCACCGTGGTTCGGATTCCACGTTAAACTGTAGGTCCCCCATTTCATCTCACAATTACCATACCATTACACATTAGCGTAAGTGCGTATAACCCGAACGGGTAGTAAGACGCGGCGATAATAATGATAATGAATTAGATGTTGTCATTGTCAGTATCATGAAAAAACATCTTAATTATATAGTATTGATATTTAATCAGTTAGGCCTATTTTGTTATTAATAGCCTTCAGCATGTTTCATACATTTGTCTATGCTAGGCCTTGTTTGTTAATTACTTATTCTTACGTAGGGATGTGAAAAAAGTATAGCTACTTTACTGATATCAATATTTTTCTTTCGATACTAGAATATTTTAATCGATACTTTCTTTCCGACACTTTCAATGATATTAGTACTCACACTCCGGTATCGGATCGGTATCGAAAGAAACAACTATTTTGTTATCTTTTCTCATGTCGGGATTAAATGTTTACTAGGGCGGAATATGGAGGAAGAAAAAAATTACACTATTTCTCAATCATCACTCGTTTTCTATAATTATGACAAGCAAGAAGCAACGATAACACTCAATCGCTTTTAGCTCGTCATAATTATTCATAGCCTTTCTTTTATCTTTGTTTATCAATACAGCCAGGTGCCTGACTGGGAGACGGGTAGACCATTCTACTACCCCTTACTCTCTCAATGAGCACGGTCATCACAAACTAAACAAAAGAAGCTTTTGTAGAGCTCAATGAACTCAAGTCAACTCAAGGTTGCCTCAGCCTCCAAGCAGACGAAGCAGAATTGTATGTGCGTTGTTTAAGTTTAAAGCGTTCCGCCTGCACACTAGAAAGCTATCGTATCGTTTTCCAAAAGGATCTCGATTATAGTCTGAACGAACCCAGATCCTGCTACGTGTCTATATAGTGTATTGGATTTTGAACGGACCTAGTTGCTACTACGCTTTATTATGGTGTATTATATTTTGTATTACACTGGGTTTTCCAAGAATTTGCTTCACAACAGAGACGAAGATTCCTATGACAAGACAACGACTTCAAAACATATATTTTATAGATGTCAATCTTTCACCTCCTATTTTGTAGCCTCTATTGTAGGGATTATTTTTGAAAAGGGCATTTGCTGTTTCTGTTTGTAAGTAAAAGATTTTTATCTTCAGTTTCACATTGTCTTTCATAATGTAAATACATTATTTTAAATTTTGAAATTTGTGCTGCAAGTGAACTAGAAAAAAAAAGACATTTTGTAAGTACATTAAAAAAAATATTTTTATTTCTTTGCCCCTTAAAGTTTATAACTAAACATATTTTCTTCAAAATATTTATTGCATTTAATGAAGGGAAAAGTGACAAAAGGTGTCCGTTTGTCGGCGGCTAAATCTTTAGAAAAACTAAGCGTGTTTAAGGAAAAACTGAGCCTGATCGGAAGTCAGAACCTAGATGCAAATTAAAGTCCCAATATAGAACTATTTGATGTCTGAAATATGCAAATATACGAAATTACACCACACAGGTAATACTGACAAAATTTGTTTTTAAAAGAACACTGTCCAGGTGTGGTCCGAAATAATACTTAAATAAATTAAAATTTGCTCGTTATAGAAATGGTTTTACATTAAAGAGTAGAATAGCTGGTTGTTTATGCCAATTTAATGAACAGTGTATGTTACAAAACATTTTACATTGAAACAAAAATTTGTATGTGGATTAAATAATAATGTAATATTTATTTATTCCACGTTCACATGCAGTAAGTACCAGGCTAGTCACCGCTCCAAGGCCAGAGCTCACACTACTACCCGGCTGCCGGGATCTGTCGCTTAGGGGAGGGAGAATTGTCCCGTTATAACTTTTAAGGGCAACGTTCCCCCCTGCCTGCTCGTTTGCAGTCAGTGCTTGTCGCTACAATAATAATAATAATAATAATAATAATAATAATAATAATAATAATAATAATAATTCTTAATATTCTCATAATTTTTCATAAACATGTTAAAGAAAGAATTTCTCAAATTTTCTGGTGCCATATTTTGCCTCTTCTGTAGCAACATTTCGTGGGATGATTGATGAAACACGTTTTTACTTCACATGAAATGATTGGGGAATATTTTAGTATACATATTTCTTTAATTGTAATTGGTGACCTGGCAGTCTAGGGGTAAGGTGTCGGACTTCTATACTAGAGTCCGGAGTTCAATCCTCGGTCTCGGCACAGATTTATTTGATTGCCAAACCCTTCCATCACCTCAGATAAGACGTGTATTAATCACAACTTGTTAATGTGTGGAATGGCAGGCCTCCACCGTGGTTCGGATCCCACTGTTAAACTGTAGGTCCTCCATTTCATCTCACAATCACCCTACTATTACACATTAGCGTAAGTGCGTACAACCCGAACGGGTAGTAAAACGCGGTGCTAATAATAATAATAATAATAATAATAATAAATCATTTTAATTAATTTAACTTCAATCTAGTATTTTCTCCACATATAATAGGTATCTTTCACATGTTTTTATGTTTCAAGTGTCTTATTTTCTGCAAGAATGAGAAATGTGAAACAATAATGCTAAGTTATGGGACAAAATAAAATGAATACTGCGAATATAAAATGTATGGTATTATTTATTGTAAATAAAATAATAAACTTGAAATGTAGTAATATTTATGAAATATGCGAAAGATGCATAAACAAATGTTCTACGCATGATTTTTTTTGTATGAAATGTGCAAAAGAATAGGTTTAGCATGGTATCAGTAGCTCATTCCAAAAATGCATACAAATACTAACATTCCTAACCAAACACATCGGTTTACAAAATACTTTTAAGAAAATAAGTGTTATTGAAAGCGGAGATATATGCAGCATCCTAATGATAATAATACGCGTAGAAATTTGTTTTTCGCAAAAATGACCGACAAGTTTGATGAAAATGAACGTGTGTAGAAAATCGTATCTTGCATTGCACGTTTTGTTACCCGTTTCATGCAACGCTGGATCATTATGTTTGCAAATTCTATAATAATAATATTTAGCACCGCGTCTTACTACCCGTTCGGGTTATCCGCTTTAAGTACTAATTACTCTAATAGATTAGGAATTGGAAAGGTTGAATTAGAGGAAGTGAACCCGCATATGCGTGGAGGGAGAGTGGAAAACGATTTAGGAATAACCACCCCCAGTTCACCCGACCGAGATTCGAACCTCGACCTCCCCGTCCTCAGCAGTCGAGCTCAACACGACAAGCGCGTTAGCCAACTACGCCACCGAGGCGGGTGAGTTCTATAAATATATCTGTAAGTAATTGAGACAGTATGATTTAAGAGTATTTTAGTTAATTTTTTAGTGATTTTTCCTGCTGTGAATTGTGATACAATGTAATGTTTATATTTTAATGTAAACAAGATGTAATTATTAACTCCTATGCTGAAAGTAATTAGTTTTGAATTTGATTATAAATTATTTTAATTAATGATGTATATTATACGTCTTTAGACTAGTGTCTACCTACATAGTTAAATATTGGATATCGTTTTACTGTAGCAGTGTATTTTTTGTTTCAATATCAATCAATATTAATTAATTGTAATTATCAATTATTTAGATTAGTAGAGTAAACTGCAGTGTGATATTTATTTTTCTGAAATTAAATTAAAGTGGCGTAGCTTAGCATGCAACTTATTGAAGTGTGTAAAGACAGACAATGCAATAGGTTCTACCAATGTGATAGTTTCATGCTGTAAAATAGATTAAAGAATTATTGGTTGTTAGTTGTTACCGTCCCGGTTGTTAACATTTCCCAATCCAAGCACTGGTGCTATGCTAATTTAAAATAATCAAATGAAATCTAGGTACGCTTTGTATAACCTGTAAGGTAGTAGGTTTACCTTCCATGTTTCAGCTATGGCGTAGCGTGTAAGATAGGTCCATATTATAATCAGTCAAGGAAAGACTGCTTCTACCTTTTAGGGTAAACGTAGCGTAATGCATGTGCGTTACGTGTAGTTTTACATGAATGCGTGTTACGTGTAGTTTTACATGAATGCGTTTTACGTGTAGATTTACATGATTACGTGCTACGTGTAGTTTTACATGATTGCGTGCTACGTGTAGTTTTAAATGAATGCGTGTTACGTGTAGTTTTACATGAATGCGTGTTACGTGTAGTTTTACACGAATGCGTGTTACGTGTAGTTTTACAAGAATGCGTGTTACGTGTAGTTTTACAAGAATGCGTGTTACGTGTAGTTTTACACGAATGCGTGTTACGTGTAGTTTTACACGAATGCGTGTTACGTGTATTTTCCTTTTGGACGATTATATTTTTAAAAGTTGGTTTCTTAAATCAGCTTATGCTTGAAAAAAAAGCCTAGCTTTAAATTGAAACATATTGTGTTAGTAATAATGGTAAAATGGTAAAGCCTCTTTGTTTCACAAATAAGCTATAACGAATTAAACTCCCATTTGAAATTAAAGTGAAATATTACTTTTTATAAAATCCGTCATGCTAAAAGCACACTTTATTTTATTATATAAAAAGAAGTGATATTGAGCTGAGTAGACCGGCCCTCCCTTTAGGGTAAAAAAGGGGTGGGGTGGGGTGAGGGCTCACAAAAGTGTGAAGTAATATCTCCCGGATTGTGGCCAAACCGGGGCCAGTTTTACGGCTCGTTTACGACCCCTTCGGCTCTCTGAACACTTATCTTCTCTTTTTTTTCTTTCAAGCCTGTTGCTCACCTGTTAAGGAAGAACCTCACATATGACACCTGGAAACATTGGGCTTGGGGCCATTATAGTTTCCCTGACCAATTGGGAGAACATTTATCAAAAGTACGTTTCAAAATAAAAATATCCTAAATTTTGGTCAAGTGGACTAAAATGTCAGCCTTATCTTTTCCGATGTTGGGAATGTTCGGGATTGGAGGAATCCCAGCTCTTTTCATTTGGAGGGATTTTATCCTCCCTCCATTATAATAAGGCTAAATTTCGTCTAAATTTTACCTTTCTCATTTCTATCCCCAAGGGCATTATTTATTGCAAATAGCCAGGGAAGGTTACTAAGACGCGTCAGAAAAATAACTAACAAAGTTATTTATGACTTAACCTAAAGGGTAGGTAATTTAAAGTAGTGTGCTTGCATTAGCTTGGAGAGAGGTTGTAAAAAATGCAGCTATACATTGCGTATGGTAAACCATCCCCAGCTTACCCAGCCAATTTTCGAACCTCAATTTTTCCCGTCATAGGCATTCTAGTCTTGCGAGTCTTACACCTTAGACTGTAGTATTTGGGAAAACAAAATTATGTGAACATAAATCAAGGATGAGCTTTGAGAAGGTATAAAACGAAACCCATAATGTGTACAAATGTAATTCGTCTTTTACGAGTTGTAACATTTTTTAATTCTATTTATACAAAATTATTAATACCAACTCAAATGGAAAGGGCGAATAAAAGCTCTCCAACATTTGTCATATAATGCATTATATAAAATATTACGATACTAAATACCGTTTTAAATGCAGCGAATTATGTTTTAATAGACGTTATTTATTAAATATAATTTTAAATTTATTGTTTCTTTATTGTACTTTCACATCGCTTAAATGTAGATTAGATAAATGGACAAAAAAGTAAATACGTTAGCTGGATTTAAATTTCATTCCCCAAAACCTATTATTAAACTTATGTTTTATAGGTAATTAATATAGAAACATTAATTGTTGTTTTTACTATATATTAAGTATTTTATTGATATACTAATGATAGTTGATCATATATTGATTAGTTGATGTAAATTAATTAGATATTAATTAATATTCTTAAAAATTACTTTAGGCTTTGGTTATTGAAATTTAAATCCAACTTTTTACCTTTCATCCTCGTTAATTTATGTTGTAATGTTATTAAAGCCATATATATATTTTGTCACTTTTTGTTATATTTATATACAAGTTAAATATTAAATGAAAACTACAAGTTTTGACCACTGATTAGCTTTTATGTCCGTTTGTTTATATTGTGATGCTATTTCATATAAATACCCATCCAAAACACAGTTCCGACAACATTATTTCTAATGTATAAACTTTCATTGCTGTCCCGACCACTGCACATATTGGGGATTCACACCTACTTGGGTAACGGACACACCTGACATCACAAGTACGAGTCTAAAGACAATATTCAAGTGGATACCTGTTTGTGCATATTATTCTTCAAGCAACGCAAATAGTTTATAATTTAATCATAAAACTGAGCATAAGGTGAATACTATATATCCAATCACTGTAATCGGCTTCTGGTCTCTGAAGTATCAAAATTAAATTACATGGATGACGTTTTATTTTTTCTAGTTTTTTTTCTTTAGCTTTAATTTCACGCTTAATTTCCTGTACAAGCTTTTTAGTTGTCTAAGAATAATCCACAGAGTGTTGAGTGTCAAAGCTCTAAAATTTGAAATTGCTAGAACAATTATTCTCGCTGTCCTTTTTCATAGACAAGGAAGGTATAATCCATTCACGGTAGGAGTTTACCTCTGAAAGGGTTTTTTTCCTATTATTATCCTACTATATAATAGATTTCTGGAAAGGGAAAAGGCCTTTCATAAAACAATTCCTATGCTGAGCAGATTTTAGATCCTCTTTAAGAAAGAAGTAGAAACCTTTCCATCTTTCTTCCCCGTTATTAAAAACAAGTTCGACCTCTGTGGTCTTGGAGTAAAGTCCTCGCCTCAGGGCCCGATGTTCGTGGGTTTAGACCCATCCAGGGTTCAAAGGATATTTCTTGAGCGATAAAAAATCCGTATCACAACTTCCTTCCTGAGGGAAGTAAAGGCGTCGGTCTCCTGTTGCTTGTGGGATGTGAAAATACCTTTCCCGTGCAAAATTGTCAGGCCCCTTAATACTCGCTCGTAGAAATTCTTGTGTGTTGATATAATCAGTCCGTTCAGAAAGTGCACGTTAAATATCTTAAATAAATAAAATAATATAATATAGAGGGCGAAAATAAGTTTTCTTCCATTTTCCCGGTGGCCGAATGGTATAAGAAGTCATTGCCATATACTAGACTGCCGGTGGCGGGGAAAGCTGGTTTCGAATCCCGGTCGGCTGTACTGGAGTGGGTTTTCCTAAATGGTTTTCTTACTATCCCTCCAAGTGAGTTTAGTTCCTTAAAATGCAACCTTCTTATTCTTCCTTCTTATTCTACCAAGTCCGATCTCGGCAGTGGCGCGCATAAACCACCGTAAGCAAACAATGAGATATTTTGAAACAAGGGAATCAATTAGGAAGTTCGTAAAAATGTTAGCAAGTTAATTACTATGACTAATGAAAACTAAAATATGTTAACCCGCGGTAGCTTCATTGCTTAAATTAAATAACTGTTTCAGAACGGAATCAAATTAGTGCACTTTTAAGGCTTAAGATGGTGTGGAAAGGATAACGAGTTATGGACCAGTAATTTTGCAGTTTTTTTTTGTAAAAACAATTTTTAGGTCAAAATAACTCTAATAATTCTCCAGTACAAACATAAGAGTTTAATTTTCACATAGTAATGTCAAGAGTTCTTTAATATTAGTCAAGGGTGTCCTGGAATTTATTGAATACTTTTTCTCTTAACTTAAAAAAAGTATATTATCTAATTCAACTATGCTCATAACATAATATTCAAGATTTATTGATATCACCATATGAAGAAAATTAAACTCCGTGATTCTACTAAAGCAATATTTTATTTATTTTGGCAAAAAAACACTGACCTTTTCTTGCCATCCCTTCTACCCCACCTTAAGACTTCCCTATGTCAAGTCAAGAGTCAGCTTTCTCATCAAAAGATACCCTCACGGTGAGTAGCGTGTGTGCCCACCTGTAACAGCCCCGAGGTGATCAATTAACCTACTTTCCACAGCCGGAAAATTCCCCTCCCCCAAGACCATGCCCCCCGACAGAGGCCACTACAGTGGCTCATGGGTTCATGATTTTAATGTGTGCCCCAAGGATTTTGGGTAGGAGAGCGTGCAGTCCCGGGCACTCCTCCCGCGACGTGCCTGCATGGGGGTTCAAACCCTGGACCATAATTAAACATACAGTGTTTGGAGCTCGCCCCTCGAAATTCACAGACTGAGGAGCGGACTTGGGTGTCGGGCCTAGTGTGCCCCAAGGTGTGCACTTCGTGTGTCCGGGTAGCTTTTATTTATTGGTTGGGGAACGTGTGGCCCATGGCGTCAGGCACTCCTCCCACGATGTGTAGAGAAGCATCCTCTCTCGACGAATATCAAACATCAAGTGTGAACTTTTCGCAATGTCTTGTTGTGATTTTCCCTAACCTCCTTTCCACATCCGGGGCGCCGGGTCATTTACTCGGTGTCCAAACATGTTCAAACAGTAAAATACTGGCTGACACTGGTTCAATACTGCGTTGTGATTCCCTTTTCACATCCGGGTTCCCCAGTTTATTAATCAGTAACTAAACATGTTCAAACAGTAAAATACTGGCTGATACTGGTTCAATATGCGTTGTGATTCCCTTTTCACATCCGGGTTCCCCAGTTTATTAATCAGTAACTAAACATGTTCAAACAGTAAAATACTGGCTGACACTGGCTCCGCTGTGATTTCCTTTCCACATCCGGCGTCGATCGGGGTGAATATTTAGGGGGATCACTCGGGCAACTATTTATAAGCGCCTGTAGATCGGATCACGATAGACAAGTTATAAGCGAAGTGGACAGGGATATTTATTTACACCATTTCTTTCGCTGCATCCCCCAGTTGCCATTATGTAATTTAAGTGTAGCGGGTCCTACGCAAAGCTCTCCAATCTTATTCAACACAAACATCATTGTCATCAAACGACTTCCAATCCTGCTCACCAGGATGCCTATTGAGACGAGGAGGTATTGGGCAGTGCATTAGATCAGATAGAGAAAGAGGAATACAACCGTGTCAAGTGCTTAAACGAACTTGAGATTGTGCTAGCAGAAGAGGCCAGCAACGAGCCGAACGTTATTGTGCTTGGTGGTGTGGGAAGAGTAAGAATTCCAGGTAATAACTTTGGAGACATTGTCAATATACGTTCTAGCTCCTCTCAGCGTGTCCTGAACTATTTTGGAGGTGACTCCTCATTTTCTAGATGGTACAAGATATGATATTCTCTCCTGATGTTTTTATTAGGTAAAAGAATGATTATATGTTTTTCTTGCTATCACAATTTGTTGCACTCTAAACTCTCAACTTAATAACTCGTAGTGATCACAAGACCTAAATAATATTAATATTGCTGCTTGTAAACAAAAACACTATGTTGTGGTTGTGGTTGTTGTGGTTGCACGCTATGAATGTTTTTAATTAATTAATTGCTCATTGTCAATAAAAATAATACTAAGAAAAGTTTGTTATTATTTTAAAAAATCCCTAGAACATGCTGTTTGGAAATCCCTGGATATTCAAAGACCGGGAAGAGTTAGCAATATTCACGTAACAACTTTGCCGGAATGAGACTGGTAGACTGGTAAATGTTATGCTTTATTTCTTACAAATAGGAGTTAATATAACTTTAGCAAATAAAACCCTGCTTGATTCTATAATATAAATATATTTATATATTAATGAGTAAAAAGGATAAATCAGTATATTTTTACAAACAGTTTCACTGTAAATTTAGTTTAAGGTAAGGTGGCACTTTCACACACACACACACACACACACACGTACACACACACACACGTACACAAATGCATTTAAATTATTATGATAAGCTACAATACACTGCTCATAGAAAATAAAGTCGGGGGAGGGGAATGCGGGTGGGGGAATAACGGTAAATTAACGGGCTGTGGAAAGTAGGTTAATTGATAGCCTCAGGACTATTACAGGTGGGCATACACGCTACTAAGGTGTCGATTCTAGACTAACAAAGATCTTGTATCACTAGCTATTTGCATTCTCAACGTTACTCTCAATTTTTATACGGAGAAAGTTAATGTCTTCTTTAGTTTTTTATTCTGTGTCCTTTGTGTTGCAGGTGAAGTGTTTATTTATTTGGTGCTTTGTTTTCTTAAGGTGTAGTTTTGTTTCACAGTCCTTGACAAAAGAATGTCTTTTATCGAGACGTTGTTTATTGGGTTAAAATAAACTGAAAGCAATACCTTATCCATTTGTATTACTTTGTTCAGTTGCTTCGACTAACAAAGTTTACAATTTACTGTGTTACATCAACGGTGAGATTTACGTTGACAATGGATTTGATTGGATCCCAATGTTAGTCTCATTGACTTCTTTCCTAATTTCCATCTCTTTCTTTCTTTATACCTTGCCAAATGAAAGAGTTCCCTGGCGAATCATTCCACCAAAGAGACAAAATAACTTCATTTGCGTTCGTTCTCAACTTCTTGGTGTTGGAATATCGATTATTCAGTCTTACTTTTAATTAATAAGCTAACGCGAACTTTAAGAATCCAAGAAAATGCCACTAAATGGCTTGGAAACTAAGTTATCCCAAACTAAAATAGGACAGCACATTTAACTATATCATATTATTTTATTAGCTTTTTTTATGACGCACTTTTTCAGCAACATCATTTAATCTCGATTTTGTATGGCTTTGACAACAGTAATGTGGTGGACCCTTCCGCACAGCTTATTTATCTCATTTTTAAGCCCATATTATCTTAATTAGCCGTATTTTTTTTATCCGGGGGTGTTATTTAAGGGGATGGGAAGGTGTAGGGCTCATTGGGTTGGTTTATAGGGGTTTTATTCATGTCCAAAATTGTTCATTCATGCCCATTTCGTCCAATTTGATTTTATATAGGTGCTTCATTCGGTATTATTTGTGCATAATTGTTTTTTATGTGTGTCTCTTGGGGGGGGGGAGGATTTGGCGAGGGAATTTTTAAATTTATTAGTGGCGGAAGTATGCAGTCTCTGGCGTCGGGTACGAATCCCATGACGACCCATAAAATGTCACCCTTTAGGGCAGGAGCGTTCAGGAGCAT
Source organism: Timema shepardi (assembly GCA_902151425.1). Classification (NCBI taxonomy): domain Eukaryota; kingdom Metazoa; phylum Arthropoda; class Insecta; order Phasmatodea; family Timematidae; genus Timema; species Timema shepardi. The sequence goes on along the minus strand of CABFVX010001350.1, from coordinate 5,278 downwards.
CCTTTCTCGATGGCTGTCTAACATAGCTACTGGCCCGGTCTCCCTGTTGCAAGGCTCTGAATCTATTTTGGTGTCGCAACCCACCCCCCTCCCCAGGCAATGAGTTTTCCGTGATGAGTCAGATCTAGCGCCAGTTTGGCGGCTTGACAAGACAAGTTGAGACAGGAATAGATCATGACCTTGAAACCGTGAGCATGTACAAGAGGTCATTGACCATGTTCATGACTGGTGCCAGTTTGGTGGTTCGACAAGTCGAGACTTGTATCTAGTGACATTTTGGCATCCCTACGCGTTGTGCTAAGACAAGGGACAAACAGGGACAAGGAAAAAATATGATATTACAAACATATATTTATTATACATTAAAGGTTTCACAGACATACATAATATATACTATACATTTTTTAAAGGAATGTGGCATATATTTGTTCATACGTTTTTCTACAGCGTCTCTAAGATGTGTTAGTAAAATTGTTTTTAGATCACAATCCAACATGTGGTAGCCAAACCGACGGCTTGACGTGTATAGTAGGTAGCACTGATAAGATCCAGGTTTCTGATGTGTGTTTACACCTTAGGCTGTTGATTCCTTGGAAATGTATTAGCCTATTGGCGTGACCAGCACTGGCTTCCCTCTTCGCGTACCCGGCACTGGCTCTCCCCTTGGTGTGCCGGCAATGGCTCTCCTCTTGACGTGACCAGCACTGGCTTCCCTCTTCGCGTGACCGGCACTGGCCCCCTCTTTGTGTGCCCGGCACTGGCCCCCTCTTTGTGTGCCCGGCACTGGCCCCCTCTTTGTGTGACCGGCACTGGCTCCCCTCTTTGTGTGACCGGCACTGGCTCTCCTCTTTGTGTGACCGGCACTGGCTCTCCCCTTAGCGAGCCCAGCACTGGCCCCCTCTTGGCGTGACCGGCACTGGCCCCCTCTTTGTGTGCCCGGCACTGGCCCCCTCTTTGTGTGACCGGCACTGGCCCCCTCTTTGTGTGCCCGGCACTAGCTCACCTCTTTGCATGCCCAGCACTGGATCCATGTAAGAGTAGATGGATCCTGAACAAAGTGATCCTCAGTCATACCAGGATTAATTACATCCCCACCTGTCTGATATGTGATTACAGGAATGTGTAATGAATAGATAACACAATAAATGTGAATGTTGCGGTGAATAGTCATATTTTGATCTACAGGGAAATGGACTGCACAGATACGGTACTGGTTCACTTGTGAATGTGGCTCGGTAAGAAATGTTGTGTAATTTCTCTGGATCGCTTCTCTCCATCTGAAATTCCAAACATACATAAGACAACAGTAAAAAAGTGTAAACATAATGTAATAAAAATTACCTTGCTGGCATGATTACATTTTGCAATCTAACATTTGCTCTCTTAATAGCATAAATTAATAATGCCATTATCTTACCTTCTATAGCCAACATTAGCTCAAAAGCTTTATTCATCATCAAATTCTTGCTATTTAGGCCTAAAGTTTTGTATACAGTACATGTAAATAATAATTATCGCCCTTACATTTCAATAAACACAATCCAGCTGACGACGAATATTATCAATGCATACAGTACATGTAAATAATAAAGATCGCCACTACATTTCCATAAACACATACCAGGTGACTTTGAGTATTATCAAACCATATCTTTAAATAATAAACAACATTAACACTTATATTTATCAATGCATATCAAAAGAAATAGTACTATTGGTTTTAGATTGATTTTTATAATAATTATTCATATGTGTTTGAAAATTCGAATCTTTTTGCCTGACACATGTGACCGAGCCAAAAGTTTGGGTTTGTGGTTTAGTTTTTTACAATATTTGTGAATACTAGTTTTATTAAATAAAACAAAAAATGACTATTTCAGTTGATCTCTATGATTAACACACTGAGCCCATTTAACATTGGAACTTATTATTTCAAAGGATAGCTTTGAGCCTAAATCTTATAGGTGCTTAATAATAGGCAGTAATTACATTGCAACATACGAAGCTTTACTCACAAAATTACTCAAATCTATTGAGGGATGTTTTAATCATCATCCACAATCTCGTACCTTAATAATTGAGTGTATCTCTCTCACCTTACCATCAACAACTAACTGTTTGGGATGAGAAGTAAGGGTAAGCCTACAAACCACACAGTCTTTGCAGATGCCGTTAAGCAATTTTTTTGGACAAGAATCCACTGACATTTTCAATAGACTGTCCCTGAACAAATGTAGAAACCTATGTTATATCAATTGAGGTGTCAACTCAGTTATTTGGGCTACCTATTTGTTCTCATGAAATAGTGGAATATTAGTGCAATGAACAGTATATTTCAAACCTTTACCTGATTGTGATTTACCTGGAGGTGTCACTAGAAAATTGTCTAATTTAGACAGAAATTCCCCATTATCAACTTCAGAATTCTTTCCTTTTGAACGTGTTGGAACAAAATCCATTCAAGATACAGGTTTTCAGAGCTGTTAAAAATGGACCTACTGTGAGGTTACTGTTTTCCCCACCATGCTGTTTAATCATTGAGGACAAGTTCTCAATACCATCTTGATTAAGCCCTTCGTAGTTTTAGGGGTTTGAAGCCCTTTTTTTGAAGTCCAGATAAGACCACAAGAGCTGCACAGTATGGATAGTGGTCACCCAGCAAACTTGGCACGGTGGGTGGTATATTTTGCTTGCCGTCCGGATTTCAAACTTTAAATGAAACATTTTCTTTATGGCATCTCCCCATCATTTTGAATATCTTGAGGTTTTTTTTTTTTGAGCCAACATCGTAATGGACTTGTTAACAGACTTGTTGATGCTGTACCATTCAAACTGTCAAATAGTTTATTCATAAATAATAATAAATCAGCTGCGACAACAGCTTCTTCTGGCATTACCCGTGAAGGAGAAAATATTATTAATTTATACCAGCCCAATAAGAATGGCTTAATACCTACACAGCACAATACAGCCTTATTTTATTCTTGCCTCCGGGATTCAACTTTTAGATTAAATTTATTAGATGTGTGGTGTTCATCTTTCCCAATATTTCCAGATGTTCCCATTTGAAAGTGCCATCAGTAGTTACAAAATCATAATTAATACAATTGTTCAACATACTTTTTAATAGATGGCGGACAATAAAAACAGTTACTATTAACTCTCCATCAATCTGAAAATTCAAGTGTTATCAATTATACTCGATGAAAAGTCTTTGATTGATTCGGATAAATATGACCTATTGGTGGGTCCATGGTCACAAACGGTTGCTTTGATATACACACCTACCTAAGAAAGTGAGATAATTACTAGAACAATGAGCTCTTTCAGCTCACGGGTGGGCGATATGGCCTGGTACAGATGGTAAGACACAGGCTGTATAGACCACGGACCATGAAAACAAGTATTTATCCGCTTGTCTGCATGTCCTTACAAACGTGCCAAAATCTTCGAAGCCATCGACAAAATCTACAGGCTCATTGTAGTGAACCCCACTTCGGAGACACATCTCGTCTAATTACAATAAACAATAATTATCTCTATCGACCATTTTCAGTACTTCTTGTCCTAGATGGGTACCTGTTGATTAATGTCTAAATTAAATGGTAAAAAGCTCACCAATACAATGGGAGTACTTCTGCATGAGGAGAGCAATAAGCTCGCTCAAAAAATTATATGCCTTTGGACTCCTATGCAATGCCAAGGCGAACCAATTTTCTCGCCTTGTACAACGACGCGACTTGAACTTTTTACGCCTATTACGTGCATCTCTACAAGCCAGTGCAGCAGCTGTAGGAGAAACATTGTGATGCTAAAGAAAAAATCATACTATTACAGTTTAGAATTTACAAAAAGTCCTTCATCTTACCACCTGTCGATTTCATCCGTTTATTAAGTTGTTGCAATTTATCTTGAAACCTTCGGATAAAATTTCAAATATTCTTCTTCCTAGGATTAATTTCATATCCAAACAACTTCAATACTTGTAGCAAGCAACGTCTCGACTTCTTCTGCATACTTACGAGTCCTGAGCCTGGAAAAGAGATATTATGAATACCCTTTTTTCTTCTGCTTTTGATGCCGTGAAAATAATTGTAGTTGTAACCTAAATAGATTCCATGGAATTGTATTGGCCTCTATGTGCCCGGACCTGGCTCTCTTCCTGACGTGCCCCTTACTAGCTTCCAACTTTGTGGGCCCGTCCTGAATCCCATCTTGACATGCCACTTTTATTCGCCACGAAATTCGTGCTATTTAGGCAAAATGTTTTTATATTCAGTAGATGTAACTAATATACATCGCCATTAAAATCCAATAAACCAATAGAAAGTGACGCCGAGTACTATCAACACATACAATAAGTGTAAACAATAACCATTGATACTATATTTAAATGAACATTCAATTTGACGTCAAGTATTATAGAGGTATACAGTACATATAAATAATAAACATCGCCAATAAATTTCAATAATCTCATTCCAAATGACTCGGTATTATCAACACATACAGTATATGTATATAATAAACATAGACACTAACTTTCAATAATATCATTCCAAATGACTCAGTATTATCAACACATACAGTACATGTAATTAATAAGCACCGACACTACATTTCACTAAATACATTTCCGTGTGACTTCAAGTATTATCAAGATATAGAGTACATGAATATAATAAGCATCTTCACTAAGTTTCAATAATCTCATTCCATGTGACTCAGTATTATCAACACATACAGTACATGTAAATAATAAACATCGTTCTACCTTTCACTAATCTCATTCAATTTGACTCAATATTATCAACACATACAGTACATTTAAATAATAAACTTCGCCACCATATTTCAATATTCTAATTCTATGTGACTCAGTATTATTAAGACATACATACATGTAAATAATAAACATGGCCACTACATTTCAATAATCTCATTCCATGTGGCTTAGTATTATCATCACATACAGTACATGTAAATAATAAACATCGCCACTACCTTTCAATAATCTCATTCCATGTGACTCGATATTATCAACACATACAGTACATGTAAATAATAAACAACGCCACTACCTTTCAATAATCTCATTCCATGTGAGTTGGTATTATAAACACATACAGTACAACTAAATAATATATATAGCCACAACCTTTCAATACTCTCATCCCATGTGACTCAGTATTATCAACACATACAGTACATGTAAATAATAAACATCGCCACTACCTTTCAATAATCTCATTCCATGTGGCTCAGTATTATCAACACA
>CABFVX010001349.1:133884-166618 GCA_902151425.1 Timema shepardi | reverse complement strand
AAAAAAAAAAAAAAAAAAATTCCAGCTTCTACAATAACAAAGCTTCACCAATCAAAATATTGAGAGCTGAAATACTCAATTTATTATAAATTCCTATTCTTAGCTTCCAAAGTGATCCTATTTAAAAAGACACAAGAATGCCGCGTCTGTTGTCTAGTGGTCAGAGGTCCTGGGTTCAACTCAGCCGCGTAAGGAGCTACTTGAGTGAAAAAGGTGGCCGTAGGGTCCGTTGTTATGACCATCCTATATCATCAGACGTTGGAACTATTCTCGTCAACACACGGAGGCAGCTTGGTAGGTATTTCTCAATTGCCGGTTGATGCAATGGATATTTTTAAAAACACCCCTAAGCAACACAAATGCTTTTAGAACTACCTTCCTCCCCGGCTTGAGACACATCACCCGGAGGGCACCGGGGACCACCCATCTCTTCCGCTTGTTGTAAGGGGGAGGGATCCCCTCACACACCTTAAGCCGCCTCAGAGCCGCCTTCCCGCGCTCAATCTTGTGAGGCAACATTCCTGAAAGCAGCAACAGTTGCTGACAGTCATAACAGAGTATCGAGTAGGGTCAGATACACAACATGCACTCAAGACTTAACTTTATATGGGTCTTGCTAGAAATCAATATTTTGTCAGGGACTATTATAACCATATATCATCTTATAAAAAGAAAATACTAGAGCTGGGCCGATACACCCATTTCCATATACCGCTGATGCCGATTTATAAATACATTATGTTTAAAAACGAGGTGGCCCAATGGCTAGATAATTTTATAATAAAGGAAATTGATAAAACTAAAGAAAAAGAAAAAATAAACTTACTAAGAGTAAATTTGATGAAGAAAGCCCACCTAGGGAAAATGTGGGAATAATCCAATGCACAAAGGCGACATCTTCCTTTCTTCTGTCGTTCATAGAAGTAGTCACACACAACAGTCTATTTTTCCCTTTTCTTTAGTTTTATCAATTTCCTTTATTATATATACATTATTAATTCTCAATTAAATGATTGTTATATTAACTCTCAGCTAAATGACAAAATAACTAGACAACTATTTACAACAGTGGTAAATTGGTACTTCAAAATTATGCTCTATAAGCTGATCTTGGGGAGCGCTCAGTGAGCAATCGATTGAGTGGATCTTGGAGCGCTCAGTAGTCGGCATACAGCCGACATCACAAACCACGAAGAAAAGTAAAACACATGATTAATAAACGAGGTTCTGTGCAGCCAGCCCCTAGAGTACGCAATAGCACAATAATAATACGTTATCTTGGACGTATTCATTGTTTTTGCTATGTGAATAAATAATGAATTATTGGAGCAAAATATCTGCACAATAAAAGACTGATCATCCTTGGCCGATTCTGCCAAAATCAGCCGATAAATAGGATCGGCTATCGGCATCGGCCCAGCCCTAGATAATACCAGTTATATTAAATACAATTTATAAATTTTTTTAGCGCCCCGAATCTAAGCCGCACACCAAATTTGCCACTACTTTATTGAGGGGAAACACCCTCCCCCCCCAAAATGGGATCGAACCACGATCTCCCAGTTACATGCAGCTTAGTTTATGGTGAGAGAAGCGTCTTAGACCATGTGGCCACTAAAGCAGGTAGTCAAGTATCGATAAAAAAGAATTGGGTCACTCTGGCTCATTTAAATGATAATCAACAATCTCTGGCAAGAAATATAAATAGATTATAAATATTAATAATTTAGTTGACTTTGAGTAATTTTAAAATAAAGTAAATACACTGTAGAAAAAAAAACAACTAAATTTCTAATTTTATTTGTAGTTAGCCCAGTGGGCCTAACTCCAGTTTCAGTGACTTTCTTATTGATACTTTCTAGTATTGATAATAGACATACTAAAGTCGAAATTCCCCATTTTAAATTTTTTTAAAGAGAAACATATGATAATAAAACTGGGTATAATAGTTGAGAGGTTTACAGCCCGTGGAAAACCTGTAAGTCTAACTAAATCATTTATCAAAGAATAAGTGTACACAATCCAGCATCTCAGAAATAAAATAGGTTTCATTTTTGTCTGTTCAAATAATGTAGGTAAGGATGTGTTTGTCATCATAAATGCTGTTTGGTTTAAACACTTTCTGAGATAAATTAATACAAGGGCAGGGGCAAATCCTCCCCAGAAATTCAAGAGACAAGTCTCCCAGTAGGTACCTCTGATTGTCCTCCAGAGAATCTTGCTCGGGGCCCTGTAATGGAAAGGTCCTCTGGCCGGGTTAACGTTACATCTCTTACGCAGGAAAGACAAATACTTCAGTTTAGCCCTGGAATAAATATTAAAATCTCCATGAGCAAAACAAGCCATCATTTAAATTAAACTTGCCGTAATATAACTTACCTCTTTTCCCTTTTTTGAAATACTTTTTTATATTGATAACATGTTTTACTAATCTATTTGGGGTAATTAACGGGTACTTTCTGATCCAACTAATTATATCAGCACACGACTTATAAACAAACTTTAATCAAGAACTGATAACATCCAGCCTCCTCCCAGGGCCATTAATTCATCGGCGCTAAAGGGGAAACCCACATTTCACCAATGATACATTTTCCAGCCATGCCATGAATCAAACCCGGGACCTCTAGCAGAGGAGATTCACACGATACTGATTTAAAAGTTGTAGGACTGCTATTTTGAACAAGTTACAGCAAAGGTGGCTAGAAACATAATATGAAAAAACAAAATACGACTTTTAAACTGAAAATAAGTACAAAGCTCAAACTTTACACTGCTGCCACTGGACAAAATAATAATATTTAGCACCGCGTCTTACTACCCGTTCGGGTTATACGCTTTAAGTACTAATTACTCTAATGGATTAGGAGTTGGGAAGGGTTGAATTAGAGGAAGCGAACCCGCATTTGCGTGGAAGGAGAGTGGAAAACCATTTAGGAAAAACCACCCCCAGTTCACCCGACCGAGATTTGAACCTCGATCTCCCCATCCTCAGCAGTAGAGCTCAACACGACAAGCGCGTTAGCCAACTACACCACCAAGGCGTGTCACTGGACAAAGAATGGATAACTTAGCAAAAGTCAAATGCTCAACTAATAAAGTGTCCACCATATATATATACACACACACACACACACAAATGTTTGCTCAGTGTTTTTTTGTCAGCACCGTGAAATATCACAACTCAGGCGCAAATTACCATAGCATCATAGCAAATTCAAAGTTTGAATAAAACAGGTCAAGGTTATGGGTAAAGTATTTTCCATATATAATATAAAAATTGTTTTCTGTTTTCTTACAATATATATATTTTTTCTTAAAGCCTGGGCAAAGCCAAGATTTCTAATTGCAAACAGAATCCCGATCTTTGTGTACCTACTAAATTTAATCAAACATTTCACAATGAAATGTTATGGCATCTAATACAAGGCTAAATTACATGAATTTTAAAATTGATTAGAATGGAAAAGGGCCAATAAACTGTGTTAAAAATGTTTGACTGTTAGATTTGAATCAAATATGAATGTGTTGACGACTCAAATCCTTCATACAATTAAAACCAACTCCCTCTAATCACCGGAACATAAATGTTCAAGAATTCACTATTGTGATGAAGCTCATAAGTTATTGGCTGCTAATGTCGATATCTAGGCCTATGTCAGCAAAATTACAGTTAGGGATAGAACCCTCAAATCCTCGAAATGAACCCTTAAAATTATTCAAGACTAATATCCTTTAGGAAAACCCCTTTTCAATTTAAATTTGTTTTAAAGCTCTAATACTGCTTATTGGTGGTTTAGAACATGGTGTCTACTCAACTAGACCAATGAAATCCCCGACCTTTTCCCTGATCATTTCCTAAAATTCCCGACTAAAAAGTATGTCACATCCTCCTAACTCGCACCCCCCCTCCCTCACCACCCTCATTTATCTATTAACCTTTTTTATGAATAATAATAGATTTTAAAATTTGAATATTTTTTTAATTCGTATTAAAATTGTTTACTATTAATAAAAAAATATATTACACAGCTACACACACAAAAAATGGCATTATAATTTACTGATTATCGTATTTCATATTTTAAGTAAAATATCATTTTCCCGGATGGTAGACACCCTGTAGAATCAATTATAGTTATAGTAGGAAATTAACAGCCATACCCCAAACCAGTAATGTAAAATTTAAACTGAATTTATCAATGTTAAAATGTATTATAAGAAAGGATGTAGACATTTAGTTACTATTTGTATTTTATATCAGGTCTATTAGATTATATTTCCTCCAATGTTAAGAATTTTTTCCAAGATTCTGATTTGAGATCTGAAAATAAAACGGGAAATTTGGATTTGAGATTCAGTTTCGAAAATAGTGGATTCAACTCAACTCATATGAATCAATGTTTGCTCAGTGTTTTTTTTTGTCAGCACCGTGAAAAATCACAACTCGGGCGCAAATTACCATAGCATCATAGCAAATCTTAAAGTTTGAATAAAACGAGTGAAAAAAATTTCAGCAAAGAAGAATCGGGGGCCACTTCATGTATGTCAACGACAATTAAAACAGCCTCGACCCAAAGTGAAATTACCTGAAAAAATTTCCAGAGATGTTCAATTGTTCACATCTCACCACCACTACTCTGCTTCCTTGCAGGATTGTTTTAGCAACTATCGCTGCGAGGCGTCCAAGGAGATGCCCCCGACCATCTATAAGGATGGCCTGAAAATGTGAGCACAAAGAATGACCCAACACTTAAAGTTATACGAATCACAAGTGAAGAATGACCATGTTATTATTATTATTATTAGCACCGCGTCTTACTACCCGTTCGGGTTGTACGCACTTACGCTAATGTGTAATGGTAGGGTGATTGTGAGATGAAATGGAGGACCTACAGTTTAACGTGGGATCCGAACCACGGTGGAGGCCTGGCATTCCACACATTCACAAGATGTCTTGTCAGAGGTGAAGGAAGGGTTTGGTAATCAGATAAATCTGTGCCAGGACCGAGGATTGAACCCCGGCCGCCAGCATAGAAGTCTGACACCTTACCCCTAGACCGCCAGGTCACCAATTATGATATAGGGTTAGGTAGAAAACACTCAATTATTTTAAGGTATGTGCAGCATTTGACTTTATAAGAAAATAGCCTAAGAATTTAAATTAATCTGCTGAAACATATTCTCCAGGAAATATTGATATCCAGGCTGGCAACACCTGCTGAAAAACGAACAGTAGAAAAAAGAGTTTTACAACTTTATTATTTAGAAAGTGGTCAATTGGGCTAAAGATCTCACTCACAGTGGACTAGACTGCCGATAAAGGCGAGATTGAGATTCAAATCTAGGTTCGGTGTACTTAAGTGTTTTTTTAATAAATTATTTTACCCTCTTCCCCTACACCCCCTCTGAATTCCACCCCCTCAACCAACATATCGGCATAATTAGTACAACCTAAAAATGCATATAATCCAAACTACAGTAGCCCCATGGTTTCTTTGGTGCTGACTGACAGTCAACATTTAAGTATATACCTAAATGTTGACCGTCAGAAATGACAATTGCTAAACGCATGTTTTTGCAGATCATATGGTTCGGCGTAGGGATACATAATTTGGTCAGGCAACTATTCAAAGCTTTTAGCTGTCAGTCAGCACTAAAGAAGCCATGGGGCTACTGTAGTAGCAAGATGTGTTTCAAAGGGGGGAAAGAAGAAAAAGTCATGCGCATCGGCTATAGCAGGGTGTCTACAAGACATATTTTACAAAATTCCCTGACTTTTCCAGGTTTTCCAGGCAACATTTTTCAATTTTCCCTGACTACTTTTTTCCAGTTTTAACGGCGGATGAAGACTTGTTTTATTTATTATGATCACATATTAAAAAAGTTTGTATCTACTTAACATAAACAGTTTTATCAGTTATTTAAAAAATTAAAATGTTATTTTATTAAGGTATTATTAACTTTTGTTTAAGTGTTTTGTTGCAAAATTAATGGGATTTTTAGACATATTTCTTAATTCCCTGACTTTTCCTTATTTTTAGTTAAATTCCCTGTTTTCCCTGTCATCCAAAAATTCCTTGACTTTTCCAGGTTTTCCCTGTCTGTAGCCACCATGTATAGGCAATAAAATAGTAAGTAGTTTAATCAATTTTACATTTCTTATTGTGTTTTTCCACCATATTTTTAATATCCATATCAAACATTATGGAAGCCTATAGGCCCTGACACAGACTCTGTAGTTCGTAAGACATCGATGTCACCGAGTCCTTACCTGTAAGTCTGTACTCTGTAAAAGTTGATCAACTTTAGCTTTCTAAGGACCAGTTCATACGGACTACCAATCACAGCTGAGTAAATATGTGCATGCACATCAAAATAAGAGAACAAATGGCAGTGAAAGGATCTGTCGCTATGGAAACATGTACAAATAAAAAAAGATGGCTACGTGTGGAGTTTGTTCAGAAACATTTTTCTAAAAAATCTAAACACCCTGAAAAGAACGGCTTATTGGAATATGTTTTCTGGAAAATACCAAAATCTTAGAAATAGTTGTCACTTTTGTAGGTTCAATAAAATTATTATATCATTTGATTTACTTTGTATGCTCCATACTAGTTTGATTGAATTTCTTCATATTTGATATAGATACATGCAATTATGTATGGATTTTCATTTAATTGTGTTCCTCAAGGCCTGTTTTATTTAATTAAAACCTAAAGGAATTCAAGGACGCCTTGAGAAAATAAAATGCTTGGTCAAGTATCAGAAATTGTGGAAATATCAGGTTGGTTTTGACTACTAGTAGGCCTACTTTAACTTTGTGATCCAAACCATCATTTTACAATGTTGTGTTTATTTAAGAAAACCAGGAAAAAATACGATGTACGTGCATAAATGGTTATCTGATCATATTTTTTTTTATCAGGCATAGTCCTTTCTAGGCAATTAGAAAATAAGCCCGTTTTTGGCTTCTTTTATTGATCAACTAACTGCTTGGAACTCACTCCTTGCTGTAGACAACTTTCTTTCGAAGTTTTTGATTGGACGAAGACTCTTCATTGGATAGAATGGTCACACGATTACGAATATAATTTTTTGAGGACCAGGACGACAGAGTAGGGACTAAGAGTCTGTATTAGGGCCTTAAGAATCCGCTCCCTGTTCATGACAATTATTCAATAATGTTGATACCCCCATATGAAAAAAAATTAACAGAGTTTCAAAACTGTTCATGACAATTATTCAATAATGTTGATACCCCCATTTGAAAAAAATTAACCGAGTTTCAAAATTACTAGAGCAATATCTTGCTATAAAAACTACTGCAATAACAGTTTACCTTTTCTCACGTTTCTGCACACCCACCTTAAGCCAACACATGATGAAAATGACCAATCAAGCCATTGAAAATACGTGTAATAAATTTAGGTTAGATAAGCTTTTCATAAAGACATTCAAATTGTCATAATATTTCAGCATCTCAGATAACATATGTTTCATTTTGCATCAAATAATGTAGGTAAGGTTGAGTTTATCATCACTGATGCATCCATTAAGCTACTATTAGGCTATGACATGTTGCTACAATTTACTACAGAGCACGTGTGCATTTATTAACTATCACTAGGAATATTCATTTCAAAAATGAGTAAACCAAACAACTGAACAAACAAAACAGAAATGTTATTGAATTTTAATACATAACCATGTTTGAATTTAATATAATTTTGATTTTTATCTAAATCAATAACTTACTTTATCACTGATGCCCACCATGTTCTTTAACGATACAGAAAGGGGTTCACAAAACTGAAACCACGTAATCAAGAGGACAAAAAAAACCAGTATGGCCACAAGAAATGTTAAATTTCTTACTACTACTACGACTGTACCAATGACTTCAAAGGAACTCTTTTATTTAAATGTTAGATTGTATCTGAATTAGCTAGTAGTTATTTCCTAGATATTGGAATTGATCATTAATTGCCAGATAGCTAAGTATAAATAAATCAACAACCTACGAATGCTTTTTTAAACAACTTTATTATGGTATAAGTTTAAAATTTTAATATCAATGTCATAATTATTAAATTTTACAATCTTTATACCATTTATAATTCTAATATAAAGTTAACAATGAGAATATCTGATATCAAGTGGAGATCAAGGACGCTGGCCGGTGAAGGAACGAACGAAAGTGAGCGGTGCGCGGGCGTCGAAACCTGTAATTGACGCGTTGGTCCCGACTGAGTTAACTGATTACAAGAAGCAACCGACAAGAATTTAAATCATTAGCCATGATATCGCCAATTATTAATAAACTAAAAAGGAAAAGTTACGTTAAATTTCACCATTTATAATAAAAAAAACCACATTGAACATTAATAAGCATTAAAGATGAGAGAATGAATGGTTATGATAAGCTGGTAGTGCAAAATCCCTATCAAGTGCTATCTTAAATATATCATTTTCGCCGATTTTATTATTTTTTCGAACCTTTATGATTAACATTTTCTTTAATTGCTATCTATGTGGGTTTTTAGAATTATCGCGTGCTTTGGCGCTATATATGAGACTTTATAGAACTATACAAACACCTAGTTAAAATAGATTCTTATGTTGGCTAAACAGTTAACACTAACTGTTAGTTTATTGTCGTTGTAGATGTCGAGCTTTACTGTCAGTGTTGAGTGTCCTCAAAGGTTAGGTTTTAATGGAAAGTTTTAGATTTAAAATTAATTTACAATACTTTTTATTCAATAGTGAAATGTTTAATTTCGTTAAAATATATCTATAAATTAAACATTTTCACTGCTATTGGACTATTGCATGTTAACAAGTTCTCCGCTTGATTTTGACATTAAAATAAGGAAGAGTTTGTTAAATTTCTTATATAGGCTTTAGATGAGTTCTCTACTTACGCGCTGTCGCCCTGATATGTACCCTTTGCCAGTTACATCGGTAATCACGTGACCAAGTGTAGATCCGTCCGAATTGTCACCAAGGATGCCGATGCACACTTTGAGTCCAAGGATGGAAGCAATACATTATTACCAGATTCATTGGCCGAATTGTATAATTAAGGCGTCACTCTTGTTTTAGGTTGATCTGATGACTGCCAAATCGGGGTTCGAATCCTGGTCGTGTTTGCTGAGGGTTGTTTTCCCAAAATTATTTCCCACTCACCTTCCACGAGAAGTATCTAAAATAGCAATTCTTAGAAAACTCAAAATAATTTAAGGCTAGTGTTATTTAAACTTTAAAACTCACAAGTTAAACAAAATTATGATTCGGTTATTAATATTTGTTGAAAGTATCTATTTCCCAAAATTTTACCAAACAAATTTTTATAGTTTGATATTTAGTGAAACAACATCGAATGAGGGGACAAACTTAAGGGTCGTAAAGATATACATTATCTGGAGGATATAGAGAATGCTTGATAGTGGCTTCTGTCAGGTGTAAAAAAAAAAAATCATGGTGTCAACCCGCCATCATTTGCAAATAGAGGGTGTCATGTGATCAGCATAGTGAACCCTCCGGTTGTTGATCTCAGTTTTCCAAATTGCTGCTGCTATGTGTTTATTCAAGTAGCTCCTCATTTGTTCTCACAAGGATGAGTTGACCCAGTTCCAAATCAACTGCTTCACAGAAAAATCTTGACGTGCCGGGGATTGAACTAAGGACATCTGTATCCAGGAACTCTGACCACCAGATCAGAGGGGTGGTTGGTGTGAACTGATACTTATTCAAATTGTGGATATTGCTTGGTTTCCAACAACATTTCTTGTTTATTTTCGATCACATGTAATCATCACTTACAAAATCAATTGGTTGTTTTAAGGGCCAAGTCCTACCATAATAAGGGAATAATAAATTATTTTACTATCTCTTACAGTGGTATTGTCGTAAATTTAGCAGTGCCAGACACAAGGCCATAAATTTAGCCACGCCAAAGTTGAAGGGGGGGTACAGGACCCCCAACCACTGTAGGCAAAAACATTTCAGAAACATAAATGCCTCTAGAAGCTATTTGGAGCATTTTTTTAATGGTTACTAAGGCAGAAACTTACTTAGCGCACTTACCCTAAAATTCCAAGAAATTGTATCGAGCACCGTAGATTTCATCAGAATTTATTGATTCATAGCATGAAAAAGTTTTTTTAACATAATTATTGATATACAATCATTTATTATTATTATCACCGCGTCTTACTACCTGTCCGTGTTATACGCACTCACGCTAATGTGTAATGGTAGGGTGATTGTGAGATGAAATGGAGGACCTACAGTTTAACGTGGAATCCGAACCACGGTGGAGGCCTGGCATTCCTCACATTCACAAGATGTCTTGTCAGAGGTGAAGGAAGGGTTTGGTAATCAGATAAATATGTGCCGGGACCTACAATCATTTAGAATTGCATAGTACAAAACTTTACTAAAAAAAATAATAATTATTTTGAATATTTTCCCATGAAAAGCAGTGCTTCAACGGCATTCCTGCGCTCCACCACACCCCTGGTCTTTTGACAGATTAATTTAGTGTTTCCTGTTCAAAATACCCCATGTAGGGGTACTATGGTAGCCAAGGAACTAGAGTTAGGTATTTTATAAGAACCTATGCGATATATTTCAGTGTTGTCCATTGTGTTTGAATTAACAAACAAACAAAACATCCAGGAAAACAACCTTTCGCCAGAATTGTAGTTCACAAACTAAACGAGAGATTTTTTTTTTTTGAATGGCTTCAATAGTGTTTAAAGTCAATCCATCCCGCCCCATTAAAATATTTGAATTAGAACATAGGTTAACATTTTAAATATTTGAATTCAATCTAAATTTTGACCTAAAATGCCTAACTATTTAGTTTTCAAATTTGTAAATTAATGCTATTGCAGTATCATTCGCCCTGTTCCGCGACCGACGATGTTGAAGGTGGTAGATGTGGACTGGAAGTTCGGGGTGACTGCGGCCAGCAGCGAAGATAACCAGTTGGGCACAACGTACCTCCATATTAAGTTCATGGTTGAGTCTGGGGACGGGAAAGTGGAAAATGTGTTTATGGAAATGACTTTGGCTCAGTTCTACGATTTCTTACATCAATTGGAAAAAGCTAAAGAAAGTATGGCTTATTTGAGTTAGGGAGTACGGAGCAATTCCAATGCTGAAGTTTGGCGAATAAATGCCATTTTACATATAATGTATAGTTTGTGTGTGTGTGTGTGTGTGTGTGTGCACGCGCAAGATAATTTATAAAATGTAATCAAGGTTTTTCTGTCAATTCATTTAAGTTGAGAATAAAATTGTATGTAAGAATAAACACAAATAAATGTGTGGTATGTAAAAAATGTCAAAAGAATTTTTTTTTTAGTTTTTAAGTATGTATCCACTGATTAATAATATTAATAAATAAATTTTCACCATTTTATTTTTTATGAGAAATTGTGGAATAATTTACAATATACACAATTTGATCAATATATTATTTTACAAAGATTCTTCTTACAAATAAGTTATAGTCGTGCTCAAAAAAAGGAGCCTAAGTATTTTACTTTAATATTATAGTAACCCACCTCTGTGGCGTAGTTGGCTAACACGCTTGTTGTGTTGAAGCTCAACTGCTGAGGGCGGGGAGATCGAGGTTCGAATCTNGGGGGAAGGGGGGTGCCTAAATGGTTTTCCACTCTCCTTCCACGCAAATGCGGGTTCACTTCCTCTAATTCAATCTCCCAAGTCCTAATCCATTAGAGTAATTGGTACTAAAGCGTATAACCCGAACGGGTAGCAAGACGCGGTGCTAAATATTATATTATATTATATTATTGTAACGAAATAAAAACCCTAGGAATAAAATAAATATACCCACACTGTGTCTTTCAATGTACGAGATTCAGCACAAGAGTTATAAGAAACAACTTTGTCAAACTGATTGTTAGAACTTCGGGTTAGCGGGACCTTTAAGGGACGTTTTAATTCATACAAGAGAGTGAACTATAAATCACTAATCCTCAACTCATTGTACCCTGTCTAGAGTTATCTTATATAGCTCGTCCTGACAATTACATTAATAGCCAAGACCCAATTGAGCGTGGTTTGGTGGTAAAAGACTTGGTCAAGGAGTTGAGTTCATATCAATATTAAACAATGCCCATAAGATAGAAGTGAATTTATGTTCATTTACTACCTCATGCTTCAAAAGAAAACAAATTTCCCCAAATAACACCGAATTAATACAATGATGCACACAACTACTGAACTTTGAAACAAATATTAATTTAATGTAAATACAACATTTTATAATTGGAATGAATAGTTCACAAATACAACTTTATACATTAACAACCATTAAAATTCACAAACAGAACATGTATTTCTGTGCACAACAAATCATTAATATCTAGGGTGAAGCAGGGTAAATATGGTATTGTTCAAAAGAATAAATCAATTGTTATACACAGATATAAGTAGTACTATAACATAAATAAAACACCCTTAGCAATGATTTATTTACCATCTGTTGTTATTCCACTAAAAGTAAAGAAACTTAATGCATTGCTCTCAATATTGTATGCAATCACATAGACAGTAGTCTTGTAGTAACACTTGTATGCAGTCGATGTGACCAATATATTGTACAATTTCTTGCACAACTTCTAAGTACAAGAAGCTGCGTTGTGTGTACTTTACATAGTACAAAAACATTTCAAACACATACTTTTTTCCCCCCACTACATCATTTTACTTTGTTATTAAGTAATTTAATGTCACAAGTTTCTTGTTAAATGGTCTTAGGTTTGGTTGAGATTAGGTTAACAAATAAAAATTCATAATGAAACCACACGTCATAGCTTTAACTTAAAAAAAAAAAATATATATATATATATATATATAAACTGTTCTACAAACTGCAATATATTTATATTTAAAATATTTTACTTATTTCACATTGAAACATATGAGTATACTAAAGAGTGATACGATTAAAAATTTAGTTTTTCAACAATATCTTCTAAGGACTATTTGACAACAGTAAAATAGCTCTACAATATTAAGTCATTATTGGAAGAGTGGTCAGCACATATGGACACATATGTACAACAATGACCCCAGGAAGGAATATTCAATTAAATCAACATATATAAACTAGGGGTGTACAAGTAAGCATTTTCCGCGCTTCATGTAGAATTTGGATGAAAAACAAGGTTGTTTTTTTTAAGTTCGAGTAGTACAATAAATATTTCAAGTTTAATTTCTGTAATAGATTCATACACCATGAATAATTACAAACATATTTTATTTTAGAATTGTAATTAACCGCTTCAGTGGCCGAGTGGTCCAACACACTACTCTCGTATAATATTATACTGCCAAAGACGGGGAAATCGGGGTTCGATCCCAGTCAGGCGCACTGAGGGTAGATTTCCCTAAATGGTTTTCCACTCTCTCTTCAAACAAATTTGGGTGCATTTCCTCATCCCTAACACATTAGTGTAATTAGTACAAAGGCATACAACCTGAATGGGCAGTAAGACGTGGTGCTTAAAAAGTTTTTTTTGTAAAAAAATTTAGAATCAAACAAATTTGAATTTTTTAATAAATTTGATAAAAAAAATTGTTTAATTTTTCTTTTTATTAAACTAAAGTAAGCATTGAAATACTCCTATTTGTTAAGATATTATATCCTAAATTCAAATAAAATTAATCAAAATAGGAATTTAAAGAAAAAGACGAAAACTCCCAGTACTCAAATTTTCCAAGTTAAGTTATGTAAAAATGTTCAAGTAGAGTTCCGGCAGCTACTGAAACTTGAATTTTTGAGTACTCCCACACCCCTAATAGAAGCATCTAATATTTAAATACGTTTCTCCACTTAGTGCATTATTCTCGCACTAACTACCAACAATATAAACTGCGACTAAAAATGGACACTGTTTAGAATAATGATATTCTCACCTTGTAAGCATATTACATCGCTTACTTCTGAAAATTGATCTTTAAGACTAAGGAAGTGGTTAAAAAAAACCTCCTTGGCGTCAGCTTGCAAAGTGAGCTATAGAAACCGAGATGCCGCCTTCTGTTGGAGAAAAGATAGTGCCAACATTTGCGGATAGTGTGTGTCGTGGTCAGCGCAACAAAACCTTCAGTCGTTAAAACTCGGTTTTCTAGACCGGAGCTGCTACTTCTTTACCCAAGTAGCTCCTCATTTGTCTCCTCACGAGGCTGGGTTTGACTCCCATTCCAGACCCACTGCTTCACAGAAAATTCTGGAAAGCACCGAGGATCGAACTCAGGACCTCCGACCACAGAGGTGGTTAAACCTTGTCAAATTAATTACTATAAAAATTGTCACTAACGGTTATAAGACAACACATCAATTATCTTATTAATAGCACATGTTAAAACCATAAAAAAGACAAAAGATTATATTAAACATTATAATGCTTATTACGATTATTGGTAACGGTATAAAATGGAATCTTAAGTTGGTTGGCGTGCAATACAAAGCACAGATAAGGGGGAGAAGGGGGGAAGGAGGAAGGGCTGGAGACACTTGTCATCCCCTCCACACAACAGAACCTCATCAAGGGCGGACTTTATCGTTAACTGATAAAACTTAGGCTCCATGACAAGTCCAGGTCTTGTCGTGATGTGAAAGTGAGAGGGGTTAAGCGCTGTTCGGGACTTACAGCAAGCGCTACTTCAAGTGTTAGTAGCCTCAACTAGGTTAAGTGTCTGTAAAATTATTTTAATTTACAGTGTGTGAAAAATAGAACCGGTACAGTGTGAACTCTTTGGTCCGGCACGGTTTTGAATCTGCCGCCATTATTTTGAGGGGTAGCACCCCCCCACCCCCGGACGATGCTATTAGCAGTCGAGTGATTTGGTTATATTCTTGTCTTGGCTTGTATTCTGGTTGTATTTTTAGAGCTTAGTTATATATTCCAAGAGAACAAAAGTTGTGAAAGGTGGTGCATTATTTCCTGTTTTATAGCTTATCTTCAACCTTATACCCCGAAAGTTGTTAGTGCATAATAATCTACATCTAAAATAAATTACATACAAAAATAATGTACTAAAAACTTTCTCATTTAAAACTTTTTATAGTACCACTTAAAATGTCTTTGCATACCTCACGTTGAATACAAGTTCAGTAGATGTCAATCATTCGACTTGTCGACTGACCGAGACAGCACAACCAAGAAATGTGGAGTTTGTTTTTGACGTAAGCCNGCCAATTAACATTTATTTCATTTTCATGTTTCATCTGTTTTAAATGTTTTTATTATTATTGTACAATGTTTTTTCATGGGTAAGAGTGTTTGTTTGTACTTAATCCAACCTCCCGCAATTTTTGACTATCTGAACCTTCTTTGTAACGTCTCAATTCAGATCGGCGAAGTTCTAATTTATTAATAATGTGGTATGGGCATGTAATGAGGATGGAAAAGGAGAAAATACCAAAGAGAACGCTGGAAATGGAGTATGTAGGAAAAAAGACTGCAAGGGAGACTAAGAAAGATGGGCGGAACAGATAAAAGTGTGTGAGAGAAGAAGAATGTAAGCAATTAATGGGAGAATAGTGGATGAAGGCAATTTATCAAACGGACCTGGAAATATATGATGATTCAGTTTTGACATTTACCGAGTGTCTCAATGCCGTGGATGTCAAATTCGGGACCCTCGGTTCACATTGGTGAACTCCAAATTGCTAACAGAAAGTAAATACTAGTTGAGTCAATTAATAAAGCTAGGTAGGTAGGTTATTAAGAACTATGAGCTAATTCTGTTTTGGCCAATACCTACATGAGAAATAATATCAGCTCGTGTTTAATATGACCTTGAGTTGGGAGAAGTATCAACAAGTGGTGTCCCCCTAGTTTTTTTGGCTTTAAAAAAAGGTGGAATTTTAAGGTGTTTAAAATGCTGCTATAGTAAAGTTTATTAAGCTTTGCAAGTAACAAGGGCTCAAGATGGTGGTACATCGATTTGTTCACTTTGTTTCTATAAATAAAGCAATGTGGGTACCCTTCACTCACAATTAGGTGTAACAGGTAGGGCCTGCCTGACCGGCAGAGATCATCACAGAGAGGCTGGGTTGGATCTCCCCCGACAAGAATAAAAACGACAGATCTTCTCACTCTGACTTGCTCCTTAAAGCTTCCCTCTCCTTCACGTCGATAGTCCCGAGATTCTTACAGGCCACAAACCCTTGCAGGAGAGCGATCAAACTCTTGACGATCGCTATCGGCAACGAGAGGTAGCACACCACTCTGAAGAGGCTGACGCCGGCCACGAGGGGGCCCTCGGTGAAGTACAGCAGATAGAGAGAGGCGTAGAACGCCTCGTTGCCGAGACACATGAAGAACAGGACGACGCGAGACGTGTAGTAGATCCTCATGATGGGGTTCTCGGCCATGTCGACAAACTTGTGGTTGGTTTTTCCTTGAAGCAGGGTGGTGTGCAGATAGATCCAGTGACACGAGATGTCGATGCACATGCTCAATTGGAAGAGAAACATGTACTTGGGGTAAAAGTAGCTCAGCGTAACAAGCAGACACATGGTACCGCAACGATCCGTCAGTTGGTCCAATATCGCACCAAACTTGGTGCTCTGGTTGAAGTAGCGGGCCGCGTGGCCATCCACGGCGTCTAGCAGGCCGCTTATGATGTAGCACGCCGAGGACACGACATAATTTGTTGACATGAAGTAGAAAGATACCAATGCCAGGATAATCCTCGCATAACCGATTATGTTTGGCACAAATAGGAAAATGTTTTCATCAGACATGTCTTCCAATGGTGCTAGGTTGTTTTAATGTTTTATAATATATAAACAATAATATATATAAGTGATTACCTGTAAATTATTTATACAGAGTGCTAATTCCACTGGATTTGTAGCAAAATTGTTCGACAAAGTAAAACGATATTAAATGAAATCGCATTAAAAACGAAAATGTTCAAAGGTTTATTAATATAGATGTGTAGTATTGATGGAACGTTTGACGTAACAAATCAATATCAACATGGAAGATCTTTGCAGACGCACATCACATTATTATAGATCTTAAATATGAAATTTTAAAAAATTGATAAAAAGTATTTAATCAAACAACAAATTAGGAATATATGCTCTTTTACATTTATGATAAAAGGCATTTGAGGTATTTAAATTACAGATATATTCAAAGTAATTTGATTTGTTTAGTTTTCATTGAAAATAGCGGCAACTACAGATTTTCAATCTGAAATCTGGCTGGTTGCTTGTACAATTTATTATTTGCGATTGCTATCCGAATGATATTCTCATCCCTAGAGCATCTGGAATGTTTCAGGGGGAAAAAAATGAGATTACAATTGAACTAATTTTAATTGTAAATTAATGAATTTGGTTGAATATTACTGTGCATAGGAAGTTATCATGGAAGTGACACGGTTACGCCCCCTTTGCTTATCCATCTTCACAATGTTTTACGAATTACGATATTCAATTTCTAGCTTATCTAGTGTTACCAACAAATACAATTAATTACGCTAGAAGAATTTTAAAAGCAGTATTTTTTAAATAAAAATTAATACATTTAATATTTTATTAATGTAGATTATATTATAAATATATTAAATATTTGAGTTGTAAAGAACAAATTATAAATTAGCTATAAGAACTGCCATAGAAAATTCTAGATTGAACTGGAATCGAGATAAACATGAACCGTTATGTTGGCAGTAGACTTTGGTATCTTTGACATCCATAATCATAGAAGGTTCTAGAAATGGAAACTTCTACTACATCTTAGGAACCATATATAAGGACGTTTGTCCGTTAACAGCGTCAATCGTCATTAAAAGTCGATACTATCTGTTGCGTTTGTGTGTTGATCAAGTTTCATCAACAATTTGCGGTGTAGAATTATTGCGCTATCATCAAACTCTTGAGAAAGATATTAACAAAACCTGTGCAAATAAGTTTTTGAATTTAAGGTATGTATTTTAATTTCACTTTGATATATTTAACTGTGTTATTCAATTTCGGCTCCTTAGGATTACAGACCCCCTTACACAGCTGATACTTGTCTTAATAAATATTTAATACCTTCCTATTAGTAAGTGTTGTATTTAAATGTGAAGTTGAGCAGGGACCTTATATTTAGTAAAACAGGACACTGAAATATTTAACGGCCCCCTGAATCCAGGGATATTTTAAATATTTTAATGGATAAAGATTGCAAGAGATCTTTACTGTAGCTAAAATTTTTGTATTTTTTTACAAATTTAATATTTGGCATCTATATATTCAATATCCAAAGCAAATTTCCAATAATATTAATGTGATATAATATTTTATTCAATTAAACTAAATAATCGCGCACTAATAATTTGAGGCTTATATGAAATCTTAAATAATGATCAATGATCAATCTACTTTAAGTAATGAACAGTTTGGTGTGTTTTTGTTGGTACACTATATTTATAACATAACTGAATATTAAACTAAGGCTGGTTTACATATCCGTATTCACTTGTCAAGGGGTCGAAGTAGTTGTGTGTTGGTTATGTTGTAGGTGATATAGTCCATTACTGCAAAATGGACCATACAATGAAATACTGTAGCACATTATTTCAACCAACAGGAATAAATGAAACGTGAGAAATTGGAAAATAATACCGGTAGAGTAATACCATCTGTCGTTAAAACAATTACTGTTAAGACTCAAAAAGTTAATTGTCAAAATCCATTTTAAACTACTGTTTAAAGGGCCGAGTCATCAAAAAACGAGCCAAAGAATATACCATACCAACAAGACTGTAAATTCATAATCAGTCTTATTAATATTCTCAAACAATTAAAATAGTTATCTTAAAATAATTGTTTTTAAATATTTGTAAAATATTTCTATTAGACATGCAGCTATCCCAAATTAAACTCATTCACTAAAACCTATTTTAGTATTCATCTCCTAACAAGCTATTTTGACTTTCTACTGTCAAGTCTAATATTTTGCGTTGAAAATTGTGTTCACTAAAATCCATATATACAATTTTTAACTATAAAGCTTGGGTAGCGAAACAGTCTTCAGAATCTAGTGTGTACTAGAAATCATTAGATATCACATTTGACAGGAGAAGAAATAATTCCAATTTGGTGTCAACTGTTCCTAAATCGGGTAATTATTTCTTTATGGTCTCGGAGGAAAATTCGATTTTTAACATTTTGATATGGTTCTTGAATATGAATTTTCTGCAGATGTCTTTGGTTCCATTCTTGCTGAGTGATGTCTTGGATGACCTGCGTCGCCCAAGGTCCCTGTTTGACCAGAACTTTGGCCTGGGTCTGCTCGGTGACGATCTGTTGAGGCCGCAGCTGTTGGGACCCCTTAGTGTGGGCTACTACAGACCTTGGAGACACTTGGCGAACCGTGATAGCGGTGTGTCCAACGTCAAGAATGACAAGGACTCGTTTCAGGTATCATAGGCTGAGATATATTTTTATTGAATTATTTCTAATTAGAATAGGCTGTATTCGGAGGCTTGATAGCTATCCTCGTGTTACTCCATGGAAATGCTGAGGTTGAGTGAGGATTAAATGGCAAGTGGAGCTGGGAGATGGTTGAGCATTCCTACTTTCTTTTATAAATTACTTTTCATATATTTGCTACAGGCCCAGTAAACTTTAACACATTTAGTATTTGTTTTGGCACAGAGGTTTAATACAGTGTTTAACAATTAAAAAAAAATGAAATTGGTAGTCCTACTCTTCTTACTTTCGTTCAGATTGACCTACTTGTTGACACCCAAAATATGCTAAGAGGCCTGGCATAAAATCTTTTTGTATTAATTACTTAATTGGTTTCCTTAAGTATATTTGCCAGTAGTTATTAATAAATAATTGCTATTCTGGATTATTGGTGTAAGTAATTGTAGAATGGACCATTATTTTAAACATTTTGGTTTTACCATGACACCTTTATTTGAAATATATCGGCCATAAAAAGGTATCTATTTTTTAAACTCCTTCTCTTTGTGACTTGAGAGTTGCCAGTAGCTTATACAACTTGGATTCTTAATTTCCTGGCTGAACATATCCTTTACAGTTACGCTTCTCTGTTTTAAACAAAATGGTGGGTTGAACTGTCCCCCCCGCCTTTAATCCCATTTGGGTTCGTCCATACTATGTTTGAATTGTGTGTCCACATTTCTGTGGCGGAAGAGTGGAAAACCATATAAAAACTACCCATGCAACACCTGAACTGGGCTTCTAATCTAGTCTGTAATCCAGTCTTAAGGTGAAAGACTGCTTCGACCATGGAAGTTTCACCATTGTTCTTTTCACAGGTGAGTTTGGATGTGCAGCAGTTCAAGCCGGAGGAGATAACCGTGAAGACGATTGACAACCACATTGTGGTCGAAGGCAAACATGAGGAACGTAAAGATGAGCACGGGTTCATCTCCCGGCAGTTCCAGCGTCGCTATTTGCTGCCACAGGGTGTGGACCCAGAGGCGGTCACCTCAACACTGTCCTCTGATGGGGTCCTCAGCATCACTGCACCCAAGAAGGTAAATATGTCTTTAAGTTTTTCTTTAATGGTTTTAGTGAGCTTTTAACATTGAACACCACCTTTGATTGGAACATTTTCTATTGGTCTGCTTTTTTTTTTTATTTTCCATAAATTTAGTAAAATCAGACATCCACTTTAAATTAAAGGCAGTCAAATATTATGAAATATTCCTGAAGCTGTATCACTACAAGTTAGAATATTCAGGGTGTCTACCATTTGGGGAAAACTGGAATTAGCAAGGAATGTGAAGTGATTGGGGAAAAAAACAGGAATTTGGTAAATTACAACAAATCCGGGTAAATGTTGTTTTGCTCAAAATATGAGATATTATAATACTTAAATCAGTAAATGATAATGTTAATTGAGACTGTAGTTTTTGTTTTGTAGTTGACAATGTTAATACAAATTTCAAAAGAATGTTTATTTAAATTTTAAACTTTTTATTGGTAAAAAAAAAGATTAGTAGAAAAGTACTTGACATACTTTTTAGTCTGGAATTTCATTGGTCATTCATTGGTCAAGTTAAGTAGACACCATGCTATCCAGCTTTTAATCTAAAATGGTTGGCTATGTTCTCGGTTAACATACTTGCCTCAGGACCTGATGTTAATGTTGAGATTTAAACTCTTATTTTATCCTCAATATTAGAATCATCATTTTGGTTTTTTTTTTAAGGCATGTTCTGTAGTGTCATCTAATTATGGTGTCATGGATGCATTTAACTCTGTTCATCTCCACAGGCACTCCCAGCGCCTGGTAACGAGCGCTCCGTGCCGGTAACCCACACAAACCAACCAGCCATCAAGGATCAGGAGAAGATGGAAGACTGAATTTGCTACCCCCTGTATACAGCACGCTATCGTAACATTTCTATTATGAGTTGACCAAGTTTGAGTTTGTCATACTCTTCAAGTATTATATTTATTGTCTGTCCTGTTGTAACAAGTGTTCATATTATTATTTTGACATATAATTTTAGTTGCCTATGTGCTGAAAGTCTTTTAACTATACATATTTTGCATCAGATTGTAATTTTGTCACATGTAGACTGATTAGTAATAAATGATGTGTCAAATTAATGTGGCTTTTTAAATGTTGATCCTTTATGTCCCTCTAGAATGTTAACAAGTTAGTCTTATCAAGTAATCTTGATTATTAATTTACTAAGTAATCAAGGTGATTGTCAAAGGACTTTTTTAATACTCTTGAATCAAATGGATGGTGCGGGAAGTTGAAATAGATCTCTCTGCAGACAATGTCTTGAATATCAATAAATGAGATTACCTATTCTTTTAGGTGGGCAGCTGGGTATGGTTATACACAATGCCAAGTTGGGGTACAGAATGGGTAGCAGGGTCTGATTATTTAAAGTAATGACGGGGTGCACTTGACATAAGTTGCCACATTTTCAAAATCCAGATACTAGAAGATTTGTTTGCTAAACTTTGGTGTACAATGTATATTCCATTCACCGTAGGAATTGATTTCTGAAAGGCCTTTTTCCCTATTATTAATCTACTATATAGTGGGATATTGGTAGGAAAAAAAGACCTTTCAAAGAGTAATTCCTACCTTGAACGGAATATATAATGTGCTAGACCATAAGACACTTGAATAAATGTTAGTATATTTATTACTAGAGGAACTTTATAATCTAAAAATTATACCCAGGGAATTTTAAGAGGGTTGAGTTTCGAGGAAAAACCACCCTTGATCCACCAAACCGTAATTCCATGATCTTTATCATTGGTAGGCCCAGTCTATTGCAAGAACGATGCCAGAGGGGGTTATAACTATTAATAATGGTCCAAAATAAATGCCTTTAACTATCACACATGGAATTGTCAATTTACCCTTTAACAGTATGAATTTTATTTATTGTTTACCTTTTTTAAATATTGTCACTCTTAGTCACTTAATTCTTCCTAATAAGAGAGTGCTAGTCTTAAATTTAAGCATTTTCTAATTTGGCACTTGGGGCACAACTAAACTTTTGTTACGTGATTTATTTGCTTTTTTTTTCCGTGTTGGTGTCTGTGAAAAAATGTGAGCAATATTTTTAAGTGGAAGCATGTCTGGTTTTTTTAAACCTTGAAAATTTACACTAAGCGCCAAGTGTGTGTGAATATACCCATTCTAGTTACTTTAAAAGGTGAGCACAAATTTATCCAATATGGGTGAATATCTTTGTATTGGCACCACATCTTACTAGCGTTTTGTTTTTACTCTTTTATTAAAATATTAGGGATTAAGAAGTTTATATTTAGATCAATTGTACCCAAATTTTTGTGGAGGGAGAGTGTAAGACCATTTTTGTAAATTAAAACTCTCAGTACACCTGACCGAGGCAATATACTTTTTAATTTAACCACAGATGGGGTGAATGAGAAGTGAAATTTGTCACACTATGAATTGAGAATGTAGGTTTTTGGATTGAACATTTAAAACAAAATGCACTGCTTGTATTATTATTAGCACCGCGTCTTACTACCCGTAAGGCTTATATGCACTTACGCTAATATGTAATGATAGGATGATTGCGAGATGAAACGGAGGACCTACAGTTTAACGTGGAATCCGAACCACGGTGGAGGCCTGGCATTCCCCACATTCACAAGATTACATTCACAAGATGTCTTGTCAGAGGTGAAGGAAGGGTTTGGTAATCAGATAAATCTGTGCCGGGACCTAGGGTTGAACCCCGGACTCCAACACGCCACCCACTGCTTGTCCATGTTTACTCAAAACATGTACACTTTAACTACTCAGTACAACTGTCTGACACAAATGGTTTAACCTTGAAGTGTAAGACAATTTAACAACACTTTTGTTTGGATACAAAGGTGAAACAAAATGCTGGGATAGCGAGAGTGGGGAGGGGCGTATCGGATGGCATCCAATATTGCGTCAATGATCCGTTTGGAAAGCAGAATGCTTCCAATGGTCTGCCGGAAAATATAAAGTTAAAATCGGCATACGACATCAGCAAAAGGGTTTATTTTATTGTGGTCAAACTCAAATTCGCCACACTTTTATGGTAAATTTGCCACTTATGGTGATTGGCGACAGGGTTGCCCACCCCAGGCTTGGTAAAGGTTTATTTTATTGTGGTCAAACTCAAATTCGCCACTTATGGCGATTGGCGACAGGGTTGCCCACCCCAGGCTTGGAAAAGGTTTATTTTATTGGTGTCAAACTCAAATTCACCACTTATGGCGATTGGCGACAGGGTTGCCCACCCCAGGCTTAGAAAAGGTTTATTTTAGTGTGGTCAAACTCAAATTCACCACACTTTTATGATAAATTCGCCACTTATGGCGATTGGTGACAGGGTTGCCCACCCCAGGCTTAGACTACGTTAAAAAAAACCTTTTATTTTAATTAACACATAATAAGGAAGGGTGTTTTTACAGAAACCTTTTTTGGCCAAAATATATAAAACATTTCTCCACTAGAAACATAAATTATTAACTTTTTAAATTAATAGAAAAAGTTGTCATAAAAATCCAGACAGATATTCAGCCACTGTTTGTATCACCGTGTGAAGATGAATTAAATTCTTACATTTCTACTACATAAATATTTATTATGAACAAAAAAAAAAGTTTAGCAAAAACACTGGCCTTTTGTCAACACTCAAAGCCAACTAGGCTGTTTTAATGGGTATTCGTAAATCATACAATTTAGTCTCTAAAGAGTTCCATCTATGTTTAAAAAAATTGTTTAAAAGATACTTATTTTAATCAAAGTATAGTGAGTGAGGATTTAATCACCTACAATTCCGAAAATGTACCTAAACACTTGTAGCCATCTGTTTTTATCATAAGGAGTTTCGAAGGGTGTTTATAAACCCCGTATATTCAACTCCAAGAGCTCTGTCTATGTTGAAATCAATAAAAACCTCGTAAAAGTATTTATTTTATTGATATAATAATCATCAACTGTTTCCAGCCTGTGGCCAGGTCTTTTTAATAAAATGCCTCCATCTTCCTCCTGCAGTCTCTTCTGCTCTCACTTGCTGTTTCTTGCATCTCCCCTTTGCGGTTTCTTTCCTACACACTTCATATACATTAATCTCCCCTCCCATTCTCATTATGTGTCCATTCCATCTCATCCTTGCTCTCTCAATCACCCACAGTACCCATACTCTTGACCTTCATTCACAATCCTCTCTCTTCTGGTGATAGCTACAGTAGCCCCATGGCTTCTTTGGTGCCGACTGACAGCTCACAGCTGACTTCTGTCAGTCAACATTTAGGTATATACAGTAGCCCCATGGCTTCTTTGGTGCCGACTGACAGCTCACAGCTGACTTCTGACAGTCAACATTTAGGTAGATACCTAAACTTGACTGTCAGAAGTGGCAGCTGATAAACACATGTTTTTGCAGATCATATGGTTTGGCGTAGGGATACATAATTTGGTCTGGTAACTTTTCAAAGCCGTCAGCTGTCAGTCAGCACCAAAAAAGTCATGGGGCTACTGTAGCATGCTGTTGATGTACGAGGATTTAAACATGTATTATTCTGAATCTGGACCCTAATACTTGTAGCCACACATTTCATAAAAAAGATTGTTATTAAATCATACATATTTGCCTCTTTCAGAACTCCGTCATTGTTAAAATTAACAAAACCATTTAAAAAGTAATTATTTTAATCGATATATAATAAATCCAATACCTTTTAATTCAGAATTTGGACACTAACACTCATATGAACCCAATTCATAAAAAAAAAGGATGTTTTCATGGGTGTTTATAAACCACATCAGTGGCGGAGAACAGTCTCCTGCGGGCCAGAAGTCAAGCATAAAAGTACCCCTGTATTGCAGGGGTCGTGGAAAATATTCGTTACTTGTACATTTTTTCTTAAGTTATCGTAAATATCAAATTTATCCATTATTATTGTTAGATTAAATGGGGACATAGAATTGTTGAACAGTAGAGGCCTAATATTTTTTTAAACGAGTTGTATACAAAATTTAAAAGTAACTATTTTTATAACAATGAAAATTGATAAAACTAAAGAAAAAGGGAAAATAAACTAATAGAAGTAGAAGGAAAAATGTGGGAGGAATAGTCCGATGCACAAAGGTGACATCTTCTTCCGTCTTCTATAGTAGAAGTAGTCACACACATTTTAACAATAATAAAATAATATTTCGGCATTGTGGCCTTTATCAAACACAAAGAAGAAGAAGAAGAGAGTACAAATAACACAAACAATGGATTACTCCAAGAAAGGAAGAAGATGTTACCTTTGTGCATTGGATTCTTCCCACATTTTTCCTCTTTCCCTAGGTGGGCTTTCTTCATCAAATTTACTCCGATTAGTTTATTTCCCCCTTTTTCTTTAGTTTTATCAATTTCCATTATTATAAAGTTATTTAGACATTGGGTCACCTCATTTTTAAACAAAGTAACTATTTTGTAACATCAATGGCGGCGTAGAAATCGTTCCCTTTGATAATACGCATGTGTAGGTTGGTGTTCGTACAAATTGTGAGTGGCGAGTCTTCTCACAAGCTAAAGCGTAATCACCCGCCTCAATGGCGTAGTTGGCTAACGCGTTAATCGTGTTGAGCTCGACTGCTGAGGACGGGAAGATCGAGGTTCGAATCTCGGTCAGGTGAACTGGGGTGGTTTTTCCTAAATGGTTTTCCACTCTCCCTCCACGCAAATGCGGGTTCACTTCCTCTTATTCAACCTAACCCATTCGCGTAATTAGTGCTTAAAGCGTATAACTCAAACGGATAGTAAGACGCGGTGCTAAATATTATTATTATTATTATTATAGCGTAATCCAACACTAATGATGTTAACTTTTTCTGTCGTCATTTTCCTTGCCCTTCTTATCTTCAGTTGTGCCCCAGAAACAATATACAGGTTGACTAAACAGGTGTTTGCCAAAAAAAACAGTACGCTGATGAAAACTATCTGATGAAAACTATCGTGGTTTGGAATTAAGTTAAAGTAAAATTACGAAGTTAAAAGTAACTAATTAGTTTGAAGATTTTTGAAAAAGTTCTTGTTTATTAGACATGTTTTTTTTAGAATATATTTAAAGCAATTTTCTTTTGAGTCAAGGTTAGGCTTACTTTTTATATATTTAATGTTATTGACTAGTTTAAAAATGTTAAACCTTAGCCCACAATTACTATTAAAACAAACCTTTGCAATAGCTTATAGAGGTATATATAGTTCAAACATTTTCTTGCCTAAGCGGTTGGGGTGTTGTCCCTTCAAACCCTATCAAGTTCAGTGTTGCCATCTGTCATACTTTTTATTATCTGTCCATACGTCCTGCAGGCATTTTTAGTTATTTATTCAGAATGTGTTTATATTTATTATTATTATTAGCACCGGGTCTTACTACCCGTTCGGGCTATACACACTTACGCTAATGTGTAATGGTAGGGTGATTGTGAGATGAAATGAAGGACCTACAGTTTAACGTGGGATCCGAACCACGGTGGAGGCCTGGCATTCCCCACATTCACAAGATGTCTTGTCAGAGGTGAAGGAAGGGTTTGGTAATCACATAAATCTGTGTTGGGACCGAGGATTGAACCCCGGCCGCCAGCATAGAAGTCTGACACCTTACCCCTAGACCACCAGGTCACCTACAATGTGTTTATAAAAAGAGAGCCTAAATCAGCTTGTATACATATAAACATTTTAATGTAGGCGTAGTTCATTACCTAACTTGTAACACACATTTAGCAAAATGAGATTGATTACAGGGTATACGTTATTTTTCCTCCCCGGCCACATTATTTTAAGATGCACTCACCCCAATTATAGTAAAATTACAAATAAACATAGGGGTATAAAAAAAAACAAGTACGATGTACATACACATACACATTCTGCTCCAATTATAACACTAGTTGTTACCAAATTACAGACACCTTTCACACACATACCACACGATCAAAATTATTTTTCATAATGTACCTATTATTTTTTACATATAAACAATTTGCACAGAAAAACTCAAAAGACTTTTGTGGGTTTGTTGAAATCAATTATCAACAGCTCTTGTTCCTCAGCATGTCTGGGTGGATAAGTTTATTTCCGGCAGTAGCATAACTAATCAAACTCTTTCCAGCGTTGAAGGCTTATTTTCTTTCTCACTCAACCAAATCTGTTCCTACCTACCATAACTAGATTTTTTTCTTTTCAACTCTCTGAACTTTATGTGGTTTCTTCATTCTTAACATACATGTTTTTGACAGCAAAATTTCATCAATTCAAAAAGAAAAGAATTCTGTTATAGAAGTCAATCATCTGTTAGTTTCAGCGTCGAATTCTCTAAAAGTCTGTTTGAACAAAAAATGTATGCCACTAAAATTAAAACCATCAAGTCCCTTTCAGAAAATGGTTTGCAAAGAGAATGTAATATATTCTTAGGAAAAAGTGTAGATTTTTATGAAGTCTGCATTGAATATCTACAAACATGAGTGTATAACCTGAACAGGTAGATTTAAAAAAAAAATCTACAAAAATTGATGAATTCTTTGAAGTAATTTTAGTGTTTCCAATGGATTAAATTTCACAATATTAAAGACATAAATTTTGATGAAATCTTCCCTTGTTTAGAGTATCTGCAAAGCAAATGTGTGACCATAGATGACTCAAAACTTTTTGATCAGTTTTAAAATGGTCAAAAGTATGTTATCATTTCTGGTGTGGATCAAAAATTAACTCTTAGTAAGCAGTTGTGTGTATTCTACCTAAGTAACAATATCATTGAATCATTTAGAGAACTTGTTACAATTTGTCAGTTTTTACTTTGCAATTAAAAGCAACAATGATTGAAAGGGTGTTTGTTCTCTTTGATTCAACGCTCGGTGAACTAAAGAAAGAAATCGCTTGGTGACACACACAGGCGGTATCTGAATAGTCGAGTACACTTGGCTTGATGAATGTAGTTTTCACACACATGGGATTGAAGACTGCAATAGACTATTTGGACGGCATGCTATCCTTCACACAGCCTTGAGTCCGCTAGGCTGCTTCCTACCAATGAGCTTAGATACTCTTTTAAACGCCATCTATCAGCCCATTATCACAGATCACATTACTTTAAGAGCCCTATCTCTAGCTTACGAAAAAAATAAACAATTGCCAGTCAAACACAGCATCAAGGGCATGTCAAGGGTGACTTACTGTTGCCCATGGATTCAAGGGTGTGTGAGGGGTGCATCGGCACACTTCGTGACTATTCGGTCGGATCTACACTTCATAAGGCGATTGCCAATGCAACTATCAAGTAAGCATCAAGGGTTGACGGCGAGTGAAGTAGATTACTCAGATACAGTCCCAGTTAAAGGATCCATTGTGGTAAAATAAAATTTTAAACACCTGACTTGTGACGAATTTCACAAATACCTGTAGCAAGAACAAAATGCATTTCTTCTTTTAAAAGTAAGTGCTTTGGGTGAGTATCGTCCTGTAACCAGCATTGTCTACACAAGCATAAGGAAAGTTGTTATAAAAAAAGTTAAATATTAGCCTAAATAATGTCCTGCTTTAGGCCGGCATTTTTTTGAAAGAATTTGCATTTGCATTTGAACATTTTGACATTGTAACCCCATCCAGGTTTTAGGTGCTGGATTTGGATAAATCACAAATCTCCGTCCTTGAACCACATTTCCCAATTCAAGAGCTCAGTCTTTTTTATTTAAATAAAATAAAAACTGTGATTAAAATGAATATTTAACCCTCAATAACTCTGAATTTGAACCTTAACACTTGAAGCCATCTGTTGAATTAAAAAAAAATGAAATTTTCATGGGTGTCTGAACCCACCTACATATCTCCGTCTTTATAAAACTTATCATGGGTGAAAAACTTTTAGTTAACAGGCTTACAATTTATTTTACATTAAACAAGC
The DNA here is from genome assembly GCA_902151425.1 of Timema shepardi. NCBI lineage: Eukaryota > Metazoa > Arthropoda > Insecta > Phasmatodea > Timematidae > Timema > Timema shepardi. The sequence goes on along the minus strand of CABFVX010001349.1, from coordinate 137,157 downwards.
TATTATTTACAAATCAAATCATTTTCTGAAATACATAAAATAAAGATGTCAAATTAATATGGATGATTATCCTTTTACCAAATACCAGCGCTTAGAGCTAAAGTCCCAATAATTAGACATTAAAAAAAATACAATTATTTAAATTATATGTAAAATTCATTAAATTTATCTCTAAATATAGCATTATAATCCATTTTTATGTAATAATATTATATTTTTCAACACAAAAAACATTTTATAACAGTTAAAACATTCACAGAATGTTCTCGATTGTGCTAAAATATTCCACAAAATGTTATGTTGGTACTTGGTGGTAGGTGGCTTCAGAAATATTTAATTATTCTGGAATATTCTAGAATAAATCGCGTCGATCATATATAGCCGCGTCCAACATTTCTACCGCCATAGTTGAATTCTCGCGTTAGTCTCGAGTAAGTTTCCATTTGTCTTGCGATTAAACTCTCCGAAGAAGTTGACTAGTTCTTTGAAAATAAGCTTATTAAAGGTATGTAATTCAACTCGTTATATTTAACCTTCGCTTAAAATGCATTTCATATGATAAAAGCACCACAATATTTAATTTCTAATAAGTATTCCACAACTTTATTTTTTTTAAAATAGTGTACTTAATTCATTTAGACATTCAAATAAATTAATCCAGATTTTGCTGATCATGAAATGTTACTGGGCCACTGATGTGTTAACCTACGTCAATATTAAGTTTAATCAGGTTTTTTTTCTTTATAACTTATACAAAATTTTATGTATATGTGGGTTCTTTCAATCCAGCAAATTTTAAACCCACCATTTTAGTTCAATTTTTAATTTTAAATATTCACAGCATTATTAAATAAAATGCTGGGATTAGATCTAGCTCAAACTTAGTATCTTGATTTAGTCGGCTTGTTTACCTGTGTTTACAATGACATTTCTCACTGAATATGGGCTTTGTGCTGTAGATTAACAAAAAATAATTTTAATATTTCTTGAAAGGTTAATAAGCCTACGTAAGTCTTTTAAAACTTATGTAAGCTATGGGCTCTTCTTTGATTTACGCTTTGTAAAAAGATAAGTTCCCTGTGTTAGTAAATTTAAAAATTGCTAAGTTTATTGTTACTTGATGTATAATATTTAAATCTGCAATATTTTCGTTAAATGTTATTTTGTAAAAAATATTCCTATTACAAAGAAAGTTTATTGAAATATAAAATACATTTGTGAACAATTTGTTCGGTTTACTTGAGTGTTTTATACTTTATGGCCAACTTATTTATTTCGTAGTAATAGTAATGAGAATTAACAAATCCCACTGATTTCTTTTTTGTGTGAAATGTTATGAAAATGACTTAAATCATAAGCCATACATATATTTTTTTCCAAAAGGTATACTTACAACTTAACAAAAAATCTAAGTCCAATTGTCGGAAATTTTAAATGTGTTAATTGATAGAAAACTTGTGTTAATTGATAGAAATATCTCCCCCATTTTTCTTCTTCTGCTGTTGAAGAGTTGGACTGGCAGGAGTTCCTTATTTGGTTGCTTGCTCAACCTGGGATGTTTAGTTTTGAATTTGTTAAAGCAAGACTTATAGTTTATGATGTCAAACCCTTGTAAGCCTGCAAAGAACTGATCATAGCTGAAGTTTAATTCCTGGGGCCCTATATATGATGGCCATTTGTTATAAACTCTTCCTTGGAATACATCTGTTTTATTGCTCTGAGAACTGATCATAGCTGAAGTTTAATTCCTGGGGCCCTATATATGATGGCCATTTGTTATAAACTCATCCTTGGAATACATCTGTTTTATTGCTCTGAGAACTGATCATAGCTGAAGTTTAATTCCTGGGGCCCTATATATGATGGCCATTTGTTATAAACTCATCCTTGGAATACATCTGCTCTGAAGCTGATCCCAATATATAGACCCTACCTATTAATTTATGTTTCTTTTAACTTGTTTCAGATGTCTTTGATTCCATTCCTGCTGAACGATGTTTTGGACGATGTTCGTTGTCCAAGGTCCCTGTTGGACCAGAACTTTGGTCTGGGGCTACTCAATGATGATCTGATGTCCCCTCAGATTGTGGGACCCCTCCGTGTGGGGTACTACAGACCTTGGAGACACTTGGCCAACCGGGACAGCGGCGTGTCCAACATCAAGAATGACAAGGACTCTTTTCAGGTGGGAAGCTCACATATGAGAAACATACTTTTCTTTTCTTGTAAAAGTCCGCCTGATGAAATAGTGGGGACGAACTGAGAATTTTAGAGCAATTTATCCACACTTGTATGGAGATGTTGTGAAACCATTAGGAAGTAAAACTGCTTCTGTACATCTGTCCAGGGTTTAAGTTTGCAATCATCTTCTGCGTGTCTTTAGGTAGATTTTGAGCTGTTGTGAATATGTGCATGCGTGGGAATTTGACTACATCTTAAGTAGAGAGCATATTTTTAGGTATCCAGACATGTTTAAAAGTAGATAGGTAAATAGGCATTAATGTTCGGAATTTAGCCACTAAAGAGTGGGGCGCATGGTTGGCAATGTAAAATGGATTTTACCACAAATTATTGCTTCTTTTTTACCTGTTCTGGCTCTGTCTATGTAGGTACTAATTATTCTAATTTCTTAAATCTAGGAAAAGCACAACATCCAGCCCCTCCCCCAGCTGTTTATTCCTCACTATGGAAGGTTAAACTGACATTTCACAAATGAATTATTTGGCAATGCCAGGAATCGAACCTAGGCCCTTTAGCTATGGCCACGGCCTTGAACTCGCACTTGTCTTCTTAGTTCCAAGTCTACTTGTATTGACCTGCTGGGTAATGAGGTGTCTCAGGGTAGAGGTATATTCGTGTATTAAATTTCACAAGCTTATCCCACCATCAAATCTAATGGAGCTTTATAATTTCTTTAAGTAAAAGTCACGCTGGTTCCTTGTCTTAAACATTTTGATATTTCCAGGTGAGCTTGGATGTGCAGCAGTTCAAGCCGGAGGAGATCAGTGTGAAGACGGTTGACAACTACATCGTGGTGGAGGGGAAGCACGAGGAGCGTAAAGACGAGCATGGGTTCATCTCCCGGCAGTTCCAGCGCCGCTACTTGCTACCAGAGGGTGTGGACCCCCAAGCTGTCACCTCGAAATTGACATCTGATGGTGTCCTCTCAATCTCCGCTCCTGTCAAAGTGAGTTTTCGCTCTTAATTACATTTCCACGCTGCTATTTGGTGGCTATAAGATTAAGTCTGTAGGGAGGGGGGGGGGGGGGTTGT
>CABFVX010001349.1:119891-133800 GCA_902151425.1 Timema shepardi | reverse complement strand
GGTTTTATACTCTTTTTTTTTTATTATTATTCTTTAAAACCGATTGTCAAGACACCTTAGCTCAGTAGGTTGCATGTCTGTATTGAGCTGAGGGTCCCATATTCGATTCCCAGCAGGGCCGTGAAATGTTTTACTTTACCCTTTCACAGTGCTGAATAATCGGATGGGGACTCTAGCCCAAGCTGGTAGAAGCAAATTATGGATATAAAGGGCTGATATGACTGGATTATTTAAATCACTTTATGTACTAAGAATACTTAGATGTTTTGTTGTGAAACTTTTAAAATTTTAATTTATGAACCACAATTCATTTATTTGAGAATTATATTAATTGAAGACTTGTAGTTGTCGAAAAAATGTTTTTAAGCTGATATTTGTAAGGATGGGGTAAAAAAAGATGCCAATGAAAATGTTGGTAATAAAGAATGTGAGGGTCAGGGGGGTGGGGGAGAAGGTAACAAAGTGTTAAAGTGAGAGGATAAGAATGGTGCAAGGATAGAGGCCGATGTGGGTACCTTAACAGTTTTAAACCCCGTGTGCTTGTGACGCAGTGTGCTGATAGTTCTAACCCTTGTTTTCTCTGTTGTAGTCCCTGTCTGCCCCAGAGAATGAGCGCTGTATCCCGATCATCCAGACCAACCAGCCGGCCATCAAACGGCAACAAGAGAGCAAGTAACCAACGAACGATGATCTTTGAGTGATGGATCAGGTCCCATGTATCATTCCTGTAATTCTTGACTGATTAGCTTATTTCACATACATGGAGTAGCTTACTTAAGAACCTGTCTAATATTATACTGTATAATCACTCATGTTTTGTTTTCAATTATTAAGTTATGGAAAAAACCATCTAGATGTAATTTAATAAATTGCTTGTAGTATTTTTACTGTTTCTTGGATATTAATTTGTTTTCAATGGGAAATAATTCTGTCTTAAAAAGTTTTATGGTCCCAGGATTTAAAGACTATGGCATTATCTCACCTGTGCTATAAAACATGTAATTATTAATATTTTTAATTCTGGTCTGGTGATGTAGCTGGAAAAAAGGACTATTGTGATACAGTTGATTAAAAGTAGATTAAACTTGACTCAGATAATTTGCAAAGCAGCAAATTCTTGGAAGATAACTTTTTCCCAAGGCTTTGCATTCCCACACCAAAAGGGCCAATCGCCTTAAAGATAGTCATGATGTTTTATCAATAAATATGAAAAATAAGTAGTTAAAATAAGTTTAAAATAAATTAAAGTTGAGGGAAATAATAATAGATTCTAAAATGTTTACTAGGAAAACGTGATTGTATAAGTAGTTAGAATGAGACATGAGTAAAATAATTTACAGTATTTTAGACCTATTTTAATGACTGTGGAGAGCTGGCCAAAAACACTCCTCATGAAAGCGAATTTTCTCCACACAAACTTCAAAAACACAAAATGACTTTTAGAATCAAAACTAGACAAAAGTTTTTGTAATTACATCTTACTAGTAAGTCTTAAAATAAAGCCTGAATCATAGAAATTTTGAAATAAGATTCAGATTTGAAATTATCTCAAAAAATCTTAAGATTCGGACCAGGACCATTTTGGTGGCTGCATCGACTAGGGTGCTACTCTTGTAATAGATTAGACTGCTGGTGATGGGGGGGAGATCAAGGGTGTAGAGTGGTTCTTCCAAAATAGGTTTCCACTCTCCCTTCACACATATGGGTACACTCCCTATTAAAAACCATTTGTGTGATTAGCAAATAAGATTATAAAGTGGCACTAAGAAAATTGCCCACTTGGGGTGACAATAATTGTCTGTCTGTGACTGAATATTTTTCACTTTGATTAAAAAAAAGTGTGACCCTTATCTGTTTATAGACTTCATACTTCAAACTGATACTGTTGTATTTAAACATGTTGAGGGTGTGGTGGACTATCCAGATCTAAAAGATTCTTCTCATTCAAATGTCACCGACAGCCGCCTTCTATTTGTTTTGGTCGGTCACTTTCACTTTAAGATAATTCCTATTGCCTTTACCATTATTTACAAATTCCGAATCCTCTTGAGCTATTACCAAGTATTTCTGTCTCTTACCCGCCTCGGTGGCGTAGTTGGCTAACGCGCTTGTCGTGTTGAGCTGGACGGCTGAGGACGGGGAGATCGAGGTTCGAATCTCGGTCGGGTGAACTGGGGGTGGTTTTTCCTAAATGGTTTTCCACTCTCCCTCCACGCCAATGCGGGTTCACTTCCTCTAATTCAACCTTCCCAATTTCTAATCCATTAGAGTAATTATTACTTAAAAGCGTATAACCCGAACGGGTAGTAAGACGCGGTGCTAAATATTATATTATTATTCTGTCTCTTGGATCACAGCTTTCCTCTTACAGTCATGGTGTTTACAAATAAGGCCAAAGAAAGAAAAAAGGTTAAAAATTCATTTTCATGTTTGAAAATCACATACAAAGGACTAAAGTGGCTTGACCATACTAGAATGCAATGGAGATGAGAGCTGCCCTATCTGTTGGCTCAATACAGAACTAAGAGTTAAAAAACATGAAGCATGGGATCGCTGTGAGTGTTGCTGGCAACTTTAGCAAATATTTTGTGCATCGCCCTATAGAGTTGGCACTCAAAAGGGTTACATGTGTTTAAAGAAAGTATATTCAATGGTTCATATTTTACCACATATCATTTGAACTTATTTTGCTATATACTTACTCGCCTCTGTGGCGTAGTTTGCTAACGCGCCTGTCGTGTTGCGCTCGACTGCTGAGGACGGGGAGATCGAGGTTCGAATCTCGGTCGGGTGAACTGGGGGTGGTTTTCCCTAAATGGTTTTTTACTTTCCCTCCACGCAAATGCGGGTTCACTTCCTCTAATTCAATCTTCCCAATCCATTAAAGTAATTGGTACTTAAAGTGTATAACACGGTGCTAAATATTAAATATTAAATATTATTGCTACATACTTAAATAATTAGTTTGTAGATTAATACTACATAAAGCTCATCTTAAAAGCTGCACCATAGCGGAACATGACAAGGTTCACAGGGTGAAATGAAACAAGGGTATATTAAAAAAGTCATGTAAACTCATCTAGAGTAATAAATGGTAGATTTTAATATAAAACAGACATGTTTAAAACTAGAATATATTACAGGTTAACATTTTAAAAATATTTTCATTCACTTCTACAAAATGGAGTATTAGACAGTTACATTATTTGTACATTTCAGACAATGGATACTACAAACTTCGGTAAACGGTTAAACTGGAAATAATGACAACTAAAACTTAGCGGAACTACTTGTTCTTAATTAGTTTCACTTGGTTACAATATTGTTTTAAAAAGTATATCCCTGTAAAACTGGGCAGGTTGTTTTTAACTAATTTACCTATTAAAATATAGTGAGTCTTTCTATCTTTTATATTCTCAAGTTAAATTAGAATAAGCTTCTGGAGAAAAACCGCAGCTTTATTATTCGCCGACTGGGAGTAGTTTTGACCAACTCCGTGGCACGGTCCAGCGGCATGTTAATAACTTTTACTTGTTAATTGCTAGTTATCAAAATAAGTTTCTTTTTTAATCTTGAATTGGTTTACATCGTTAAGAACATAACGTAATTGTAATAACTGCGATAAAACTATTTTTGGTAATCATTTTGTTAGACAGTGTTACCAACATTTCGTGAGTATGAGAACAAATATTAGCGACAACAACAAATTATATTAGTATATTTGTTGGATATTATGACTAGAACAGTTAACTAAAGCTAATCAACTATTTTTATACTTGTACGGAAGCTACACAGCAGAACTAAGCAAAGTTCCTCTTGGCTCTCTTATTTACAATCTTAACAAACGCAGGACGGTGACTCTTTGGAGCAGCTGTAGGCAAAGCTCTAGTTTGAACAAACCTGTGCCCTTAGATAGCTTTGGATATTTTTTTAATAAATTGTGAGAATGAGAACAAAACACAAGTAACGTTAATATTTTTGAAAACAACTCCCCACAATATGTTTTGAATTACTTATAGCTTGAAATTGCTGTAGAGAAAATAAATTTATAAAATTGAATTAGTTTGTTCCTTTATGGTAGGATGGAAGGGTTTCGACATGGCGATTTTTTAATCCTTTTTCATCCTAAGGCTTACATCAATATGTTAGAGGAGAATTCACAAAAATTCTTTAATTATTTCTGTACGATCCAGAGACATTTAATTATATATTAACATATTTGACGGGTCACATTAAAAAAACAACTCGGATTGCAGCGGTTAGTCCTATCATTGCCCAACAGTGATACTAGCGAAGCCCAGTGTTGAAGGACTCAAGCTGGCAACAGGAGCGCAACGAAACCCCCTTAAGGTTTAGTCTGTTTCTTGTCTGTGTACAAGACTCATAAGAAGGTCTTAAAAATTGCCAATATTCAGCAAACAATTGTTTTTCTGCACTTTGACCACTTTCAGTTTTCAGACTTCTAAAAAATGCAACATTTGCCCATTTTTGTCGAATTAAATTTTCTAAAAAAATTAATAAAAAAAGAACAACACACACACACATTGAAATTAACAAAAAAAACAACAACTAAACACATACCTATATCAGGGCATAATAGTTTAAACCCAAATATTTGGCTTTTGGTTGTACATTTACTGTAAGCCCAACATATTTGGCTTCTGGTTGTACATTTACCATAAACCCAAAATATTTGGCTTCTGGTTGTACATTTACCATAAACCCAAAATATTTAGTTTCTGGTTGTATATTTACCGTAAACCCAAAATATTTCACTTCTGGTTGTACATTTACCATAAACCCAAAATATTTGGCTTCTGGTTGTACATTTACCATAAACCCAAAATATTTAGTTTCTGATTGTACATTTACCGTAAACCCAAATATATTTGGCTTCTGGTTGTACATTTACCATAAACCCAAAATATTTGGCTTCTGGTTGTACATTTACCATAAACCCAAAATATTTGGTTTCTGGTTGTACATTTACCTTAAACCCAAAATATTTGGCTTCTGGTTGTACATTTACCATAAACCCAAAATATTTGGGTTCTGGTTGTACATTTACCATAAACCCAAAATATTTGGGTTCTGGTTGTACATTTACCGATATGTTCTATCCTTACCAGATTGGAATTAAAACAGCAAGAAAAATTGTAAAGCTAGTTTGCATCAAAATATGGGACATACCTTAGGAAAAAAACATCTACAAAAACCAACGCAATAAAATTTGTTAAATATTACCGAAAATTTTGAAAAACAAGCTCATTTTCCTGTGTGTATCAGACGGTAAACATATTCGTGTTGAACATTTAACCCACATGAAGGATCACTGTATTGTAATTACATAAAAAAATGTTTTTCTATAGTTCTTTTGGCATTCTTGGAAAATGTGGGAGCAACGGTTGAAAATAAATGGATCCAAAATATTAATTATTTGAGGTATTTTAACATGTACTGTCTGAACCGACTGATTATATCAGCACACAAAAATTTCTATGAGCGAGAGCGAATGGACCAGACCGACTTTGCCAGCAAAGATATTTCCACACGCCTTTCAGGGTTCTGTTACATGCCACAATCAACATGGAACAATGAATGGCTTTACTCCCCCATACCCCCACCAGAAGGAAGGTGTGCTACAAATTTTTATTAATCAAGAAAAATTCCTCGGCTGGATTTGAACCCACAAACATCTGCTCCTGAGACGAGCACTTTACCCCATGACCATCAAGATCGATGAGTACAATTAATAAAGTCTGTCTTGGCTGTCAATGAGGTAAATAACCACAAGGGGCGTGGCAAAAAACAGGAAAAAATAAACTACAAGGACAGAGAATTATTAAAAAAAAAAGCTCTGCTTAGCTGACTAAATATTACCCCGATGATCCACTCTTGTAAATCTCGGCCACATGTACAATCATATTAAAGTGAACGTTTCAATATTTTTTCATAATTATTTAATGCTTCTTTAGGTGAAAATAAGTTGATAATTTGAACATTTTCATTTTAAACCAGTGGTGAGAGTTAATTTAAACTGTTTAGCTCCTATTGACAAGTAGGGTTGTAGCTTAATAGCGGCCAGTACCACACACTTAAATTGGGCTCATAAATTAGTTACTCTTCACCTGTTTTTGCACTGTCTGCATATGTTTTTTGTTTTTGCACCATATTTAAGCTACATTTACCACATTTATTTAATTGCGAGACACATCTTAATCCACCAATACCACCAACAAAAAAAAAACAACACTTTTGATTCTAAGAAAATAAATAACACTAAAATACTAAGAAATAATATTTTAGAGAATTCAATTTACTAAGAACAATAGTACCTTATTTATCAGTAGGTATGTTCTTTTTTCCCTTCTGAATCAGAATCATCATCTCTGGTTCTTATGAGCCTTCTTTATCTCTATCTACCCGCCTCGGTGGCGTAGTTGGCTAACGTGCTTGTCGTGTTGAAGCTCGACTGCTGAGGACGGGGAGATCGAGGTTCGAATCTCGGTCGGGTGAACTGGGGGTGTTTTTTCCTAAATGGTTTTCCACTCTCCCTCCACGCAAATGCGGGTTCACTTCCTCTAATTCAACCTTCCCAATTCCTAATCCATTAGAGTAATTAGTACTTAAAGCGTATAACCCGAACGGGTAGTGAGACGCGGTGCTAAATATTATTATTATTATTTATCTCTACCATCCTCTAATATATCGTCTTCTGAATCATGGAGAGCGTTGGTCGAGAAATAACTATGATTATAGGACGTGCCCTGTTTTTAGAGACGTTTAAATAGAGGTGAAAGAAAAAAAATGTGTCTTAGAATCGAAGAAATACGGTATAATCCCACAGGGATATGAACCAAAGTTTCTAGGGCCCAAACTCTGTTCCGCTTCGCAACATTCCATTAGCTACCACTGTATTGGTTTATAAAGGTACCTAAAACAGCTGTTATTAGTCCAGACTAGACAAATACAACGTGTTTGTTAACTTTTTACTGACATGCTACCTGAGTTTACTGGCTTAATATGGGAGAAATATTACAATACAATACAATATTTCAAACCCTTAGAAACACAAATTTTACTGATTAACTATATTACACTTCTCGTTATTTATTTTAATGTTATGGCGTGTTACTCTCCACCAATCTTCTCAACCTGTTTAATCCATGATATCCCTCGTTACAATACTGGGTGTCAAGTATTCACCTATACCCATTAAACACACGTTTGATAATTACAATATTCATCATTCAAGCATGTCACACTGTTAATGTGCCTGACTCAGTGATATGGGGGTCATTGTTTGATGCCAAGGTTGGTGAACTTTTTTTTCCTTGCCTACTTAAATCTTAAATTATAACTAAAAATATATATATATCTTATTGTAAAAGGAGGGAATAAAAACTGACTTAATGCACATATCTCTTAGTGATTAATGTAATCAAATTTTAGACGTACTGGCAGGTATAGATTGGCAGCCATTGTGATGGGATTGACAGTTCATAATGCTTGTTGAACTATCTTGTAGGCAACAATAAAACAGTTCACACTGAAACTGGGACCATTTGGCTCACACAAGCAAATCAGCCCGTACAGCAATTGTTCAGTCATGACGAGTGAGTCAATCTATCCAGCCGAGTGCACAGGAACTAGACAGAAGCTGTGCCTATGTTCAGTCATGACGAGTGAGTCAATCTATCCAGCCAAGTGCACAGGAACTAGACAGACGCTGTGCCTATGTTCAGTCAAGACGAGAAAGTCAATCTGTCCCACCATGTGCACAGAACCTAGACAGACGCTGTGCCTATGTTCAGTCATGACGAGAGAGTCAATCTGTCCCACCATGTGCACAGAACCTAGACAGACGCTGTGCCTATGTTCAGTCATGACGAGTGAGTCAATCTGTCCCACCATGTGCACAGAACCTAGACAGACGCTGTGCCTATGTTCAGTCATGACGAGTGAGTCAATCTATCCAGCCAAGTGTCACAGGAACTAGACAGACGCTGTGCCTATGTTCAGTCATGACGAGTGAGTCAATCTGTCCAGCCGAGTGCACAGGAACTAGACAGATGCTGTACCCATGCGACTCGAAGGTCCATCCATGGAGTCGAGATGCTCCTGTTCTGTCATGACGAGCGACCCGGGATGACTGGGTGAACGGCTGTCCTTGCGGCAGGCTCGGCAGAGGACCTTGAAGAAGTTGGGGAGTCCTGGTTGTCTCTGGCATCGTAGGAGAACGTATATGTAGGGGTCCAGAGTGTAGTGGAAGGACAGTAGAATGTCCGCAAGCACGGAGAACACCCTCACCAGCTTTGACTCTCGGAAGAACTGGGTCAGCATGATGCCGAGCTGAGGAAAGGACGCATGACAGTAATTTAGTTCAAATCCTTCGAGGACACAACAAACTATAGGATTTGAGATTTTAAAATTTGGATTTTTGTTTTAAGACTTTAATACCCCTTATTGGTGGTTCAGCCCCACCATTATTATAAAACAACCAGACCATTAATTTAACACTTAATCCAGTCCCCGGCGGTTAATGTATCACTTTGAAAGGGTAAACCCACATTTCATCAATAATAAATTTTTCGACCAAGCCAGGAATCAAACCTGGGACCCTTAGCTCAGGAGATAGACACACTACCTACTGAGGTAAGGTGTTGGATAATTTATGTATGTGCATAACTAAAAAAAAAAAGGTACTAAGACGCAGTTAACTAAATATATGTGTGTGTGTGTTCCCATCCCTTTTTCCAGACTGACTTACATATTTTTAAACTTAAAAATGTATTTGTGTAGGTAATAAAATGTATTTATATAAGTTGTATGCATTTGTAATGAGATATCCAAGAAATGTATGTGGACAAACCCGTATGGACAGTCGGAAACGAAAGGGTGTTGAAGGAGTGCGGTTTGAAAGGGAATCCAATAGGTCGATGTGAAATAACTGTCTTACGTTGGCTTCGGCATGTTAAGAGGATGAGTATGGATCGAGTGACAAAGCAAATATATGAAGGTAGAGTGTGTGGATCAAGAGGAAGACGTGGCTAAATGTTGTAGACAAATGTGTGAAAAAAAGAGAAACATAAGAGTTTAAAAAATAAAATACCATGTATGATTCAGTGTTTGGATGTTGTGGAAGCGAAGGGAATATGCAAAGATTGGAAAGTGTGGAGGAATGTACAGAGGATGGATTAACCATGGAGTTATTGTTTATTTTTTAAACTTTTAGCTATATGCACAGTTTCTTGCATATCCTGTAAGGGAGCAGCGTGGTTTGGTATATATGTATATAGGTATGTATTTGTTAAGCCAAGAAAACACATTGTTTACAATAACACCAAGTGCCATGTTTATTTTTGTTGGTAGAACTCTGCATGTCGGATACCACACAAGCCGGCCAAGGAGGATGTAGGAAATCATTTCAGATGACATCACACAAACGGAAACATTCTGGCGCGGTAAAGGTCAGTTTCGTCGGAATGGCTTAATGTAAAGGAGACCTTGTGAACATGCCAAACAATGGATGAGAATGTCTCTTGCATCCTAATGAGATAGCGCACAGAGACTTTAGCTTGCGGGATGTCCATTATTCGAGAGCGAGGTACTCGGCCGGTTTGCCAAGAGTTCTCGGAGGGCTGTGACTCTTCGAGGACTCAGACGCAAGAGTTCATGTTGTTCCCTATCACCAAACAAAGATAATGGGGCACAAAAAAAAAAAGAAACCCATTACGATGGTCGAGTGATCTAAGGCGTCACTTTAGCAATAGGCTTGACTGACGATAACAGGAAAGGTCTGGGTTTGTGTCCTTGTTAGGTTTACTCGGGGTGTTTTTTCCCCGAACGGTTTTCCATTCTCCTTCCATAAAAAGCAGGTATATTTTCTCTAAATTCAACCTTACTCATCTATAGCACATATGCTAAGAAACAATATAAATGCATATAACTCGAGGGGGAAAAAATCCAATATTTTTACACCAATGCAAATTAATATCTATTTTATTTCTCCATTTTACCAAATTGAATTTAAATGTCACGCTATTCATGGCTAGTCGGATTCAAACCCCTCCTATAAGAGTGAGGTGTGCACTAAAAACTATCCGAGATATGTTACCACTTGTGGCAGCCAGCAGATGACGAACACGATGCATAGCACGGCCATGAGCTTGGCGAAGGTGACCTCCTCCCGGGTGGATGAGTTGAATGTTATCTCCCCTCCTGCTACTGCCCCTTGCTGACCGTTCCCCACCAGGGAACGGCTACGGCTGGAGTTGCGGCTGATGCGCCGGCCCACGACTAGCTTGCCCGACCTGTCTCGACAACCCATGTGACACAGCACTCTGATGACGGCCAGGTTGCAAAGGGCGATACACACGACCATCAGCAGACCTGGGAAAAAGTGGTAACTCTAGAGGACTAGTGCCGGAACACTGGTTGACTGGGGGACTCTAGGGGACTAGTGCAGGGGCAGTGGCTGGCTGGGGGACTCTAGGGGACTAGTGCAGGGGCAGTGGCTGGCTGGGAGACTCTAGGGGACTAGTGCAGGGACATTGGCTGGTTGGGGGACTAGTGCTGGAACAGTGGCTGACTAGGGGTCTCCAGGGGACTACTACTAGGACAGTGGTTGACTGGGGGACCCTAGATGCCACTAGGCCCTAGGGCCACTGACTAGCCGGGGGACTATATTTGAGTGCCATATTTGTCCCATGAAGGACACAACTCACCGATGCTGAAGAAGAGATAGGCATAGGCCTTGTCTTTGAGCGTAGTGGCGAGCTTGTACCTCACACACTCCATCCTCTCCGGCAGGTAGTATAGTCCGAAGCCGAGGAACGGGAGACAGACCAGCACCAAGGCGATGAACCACAGCCCGAATATGGCGCGCATGATCACGTTGTGTGTCACATGCTGCACACACACACACACACACACACATAAAGGTTTGTTATTGTCAAACTGAAACAATACTACTCAACATTTTAAACTAACGGACATATTAGATAATTAATAATAATAATAATAATAATAATAATAATATTTAGCACCGCGTCTCACTACCTGTTCGGGTTATACGCTTGTACTAATTACTCGAATGGATTAGGAATTGGAAAGGTTTAATTAGAGGAAGTGAACCCGCATTTGCGTGGAAAACCATCTAGGAAAAACCACCCCCAGTTCACCCGACCGAGATTCGAACCTCGATCTCCCCGTCCTCAGCAGTCGAGCTAAACACGACAAGCGCGTTAGCCAACTACGCCACCGAGGTGGGTTATTAGATAATTGTAGTTATAAAATTCACTGGTTATTCAAAGGACATATAATTATCAACACATCATACACAAAGGACATATAATTATCTATGATTATTATAAGAGCTATATTTTTTGTTTTGACATTATTTAATGCGTGTATAACTTTTCCACCTATAGATTTACAGACGCATACTCAGATCGATAGTTTTAGGGAGCTCACAACAATACAATACTGTGAGAGTTTGGATCAAATAAGATACGAGAGAGCAAGCAATTACAAAATATTGGTATCTTAATATGGTAATAGGAATATGTGTTTTATCTATATTAATAAAATGAAGTTTGTTTGTTATGAGCATTGCGTGAATATTGTGATATCTACTGAATACAGAGGGCTGTCGTTTTAACATTAGTAGCCCCTGTATACAAACATGTGTGCCTGGAAACTGGAATTTTCTTTTTTTATTAAATTTGTCAAAATGAATAATTAAAAACTGGGTCAGAAGAACTAATTTTTTTTCCTCTGTCCGTTTGAATAATAATAAAAAAACTTTGCTCGGGGTGACCACGCAACAAATTTCATTGCTACCCTTGGGCAAGACTGTGTTCTTCTACTATTATAGGCCTAATAGCCTGTAAATAATAATATTAAAACAATCACAAAATTAAAACTAGTGTCTATTTTATTGTTATAACATAAATTTACTAAGAAAAAAAATGCACAAACTTATTTTATATAGAAAGATGACACATGAATTTGAATTTATTCCCAAAAACAAAGGAAAATTATAAAATTGTAATTTAAGAAATTCCAATTTTTGGCAATCTACTCAGCAATTGAGAATTACAGGGACGTCGCACCGNCCCCCCACCCCACAATGTTGGTTAAAAGCTTGAAGTTGGGAATTTTGTGGGAGATTTGAGATCTGGAGTTGGGAAATTCTAGGCTTATTCTGTACCCCATTACTTTCTATTATAAAAGTCCTTAGCTACAGACTTGTGCAGACAAATTTGGAATTTTTCGACTGTTGATCCTTACCCTACAAAAAATCCCAACTTCAAAAATCATCAAACATTGAAAGGAGATTCCTTCTGTAGTAAATTGTAGAAAGCTTAGTTAATCAAGCTGCCCAGTAGCAAAATTTCACTCAGCCAACAATGAAGTGGCAGCATTGTCAGCCAACGCTTTGTCTATGGTTTAGTGTTTTTAGTTGTGACTGTTAGCTGCTAGACTGTCTCAGTTTTATGATTCAAATTATCATATGTTGTACAGCCAGTGTCTTGATTAAGGTTTTATTAAATTTTGAAGGTGTAAGTGCAGGTAATGTGATGCAACCTTTTTATTTTTTTAATTGATGACATGAGGACATTGAAGTTAGTGTTAATGTTTGACTTCTGAAATACACATTAATTTTTCTAGAAATTATCCATACTAGTTTGAATTAAACTGATGACGTATCTTAATTAATTGTTTATTAAAATAACCTTTTAAAAAGGCAATTTAAATAGGCTCACAGCTATAATGAAGGAAGAGGACTAATAGGGCTGTGTTACATTGTTACAACTCTTGTAATTTTTCATTTGATTAAGTAGACTACACTAAACAAAAAATAAGGTTTTTTCCCCCCCATCCTTTAACATTTTTAAATTTGGGATACATTTTTAAATTCGTTACTTAGTGTTCGATTTGCATGAAATTTCGTGTGACCATGTTGTTTAGAGTGCTGGTTTCAAGTTTGTCATAAGTCATTTAATAAAATTTCATGGGAAGCCCCTTCACCTTCACATGCTAAATGCTCTACAGCTCAGGGAGCTTACTAGTTAAATATTGCTTCCAAGTGTGTAATAAATGAAGCAGAGGTTTCCAACCTGGGGGTCACACCGTGTTTTGGGTGGGGTCACAATATAGAGGTTTTAGCTTTATGTTTACTTTTTCAAGGAGTTTAATTACAATAGGAAGATGCGTAGTTCTAATAGTTTCTTTTGTCTATTCCATTAGGATAGCTTCTTGCTGACTTGTTTACTATGGCAGCCTTGCAATGCTGCTAACGTAATATAAAATCATCCCCCAACCCCGGGCTTGTTGATTCTCTTTTACTACATATTAGTCACATATAATCATTATCATAAGCAATTTATAGTAATTAAAACAAACATTAGTGGACATGCGGGTTTAATGTAACAATATTCTTTTGGTTTAGTTTGTTAGTGAAGGTGAAATATTTTAATTCTGGCTGGGGGTAGTTTATCCTAATATCCCTCCAAGCAAATAAGGGTACATTTCCTCTAAATTTTACCTATCCCACCGGTGTAGTTAACTGTAGATATTCCGGGCTGGTAGTAATACACGGTGGAAAAAAACACTTAAAAACTAGGATTTGAAAGCTTTTAAGTTATCAAAGGGTCAAGATGGCCGCAGAGAGAAAAGTTGTGGTCATAAACTATAAAATGTTGGAAACCGCTGTAGTAGAGTAATTTGAACGATATCTGCAAATCTAAATACATATATTTAAGCTCAAATGCAGTTAAACTGAAATAAATAATAATTCAAGTTATTTCCTTATGCATTGAAAGTGCCTTGTAGTTTTAAAAATACAGTTGCTTAAAAGCTCGGTCCAAGGCTTGATTATCACCCATTTTTTTTTTTTTTTTTT
>CABFVX010001349.1:107498-119868 GCA_902151425.1 Timema shepardi | reverse complement strand
TTTTTTTTTTTTTTTAAATTTGGGAGCTTGCCTTTCCCTCCCCCCAAATATATTTCGTGCGACACTCCTGTCGACCAAATAACCTTCCACCACACATTCTCCGCAGATCCTTGTTCGTCAACAAGGGCGGGGTTAGGGCGGAGAATGGACACGCATTGGAAGTCTTCAAGTATCATCGTCTCCATCAAGGAAGAATTTCTTATAAGCTGCTCAAGATTCAGAATGGATTCAGTAATAATCATTATTGCCGACCGAACCACCGTGACTGGAATGATGAGTACTTGGTAATGGCTCCTTGCCGCCAGGTAGTGCCAGCCGGCTCGCATTATTTCACAAACCCATTGTCAAGGGGACATTGTCCAAGGTCATCACAGGGAAGCTATAAGCCATAAGGTATGAATCTTAATGGCGAAAACCTTTTATTGTTTCTTTTTTTTTATACTCAGTGATTGATTATTTATTCATAACAGCAGTCCTCAAATTTCAAGTTTAATGATTAATTTGTATGATGGAAGAGTTCGATTGTTATCGTTCACGATGTAAATTAATTAATCTATTGTCGGGCACCTAAATTCGTTTGAATACATTAATTAAATATTCAGGCTTGTAAGAATATAGACAATATGTTGGTCTATTGGTTTGAAATTGGACTATTAGTGATTAATTTGTATGCTCTCAAAACATCTTTGACAAAAATTATAACAGTATTAAATAATTCAACTACCGTTATACGTTTAACTCGTCAAACCAACATGGAAAAACATCAAATTCTTCGCATAAAGAATTGTGAAAGTACTTGTCATAGTATTATTTTCTAACAAAGTAAAATTTTATTTTGTTAAATTCAAATATTATTTTAATACATGTTAAAGTTAAATTATACCTATAATCATTTTTTTTTTTGCATGCAACCAGCTATCAATACCATTATATTTTATGTAAATTAAAAATTAATACAAAAGTTAATTACATAATATATTTACAATATTGAAACATCAGATACATTAACCAATGAACTTCGCAATATTTATTAATGCAGGTCCGCATTGTATAAATAGTTTGAAGGTTTTTTGTGAACTGGACGTGTTCTATTTTTATTTAAAAAAAAATCCAGCTAAGTTCTGGCGCAAATTATTTTAAGATTGTGTCTATAAATCATTTTATAGTAGTGAGTTTGGAGATAACAATTTGTTTATTAATAAAAGTTTAGCTCACCAGGAGCGCTATTTAGCGGATCGCACAGAGCAGGATCAGTTCCTTTGGAGGAATAGAATAGCAAACCTATAATAGGTTCGCGAGCAATGATTGTGTTCTTTGGCAACTAGGGAAAAACCTGGTTTGATGCTAGCAACTTGTTCCAGCGTGGAATACAGCTCAGATTCCGCTTCGGCATCTTCTACGAACTAATCAGTGATTCTCCTAGAGCTCTAGAATATCACGGTAGAAAAGCATAGCACCTAATAACACCAAAGGACTCGGCATAGCTCCAATCATCTTTGAAAGCCCCAGCGCCTTTCCAAGTTTTGTCCAAAGGACCCAGCGTTGTCCAAACATCACCAAAAGACCCAGTGTCATTCCAAGCTTAGCCCAAGGAACCCAGAGTCGTTCTAACAAAAGCTAAAAGGCTCCAACTTAATTCTAATCATAATTAAATAAACCAACGTCATTCCATTTATTCAAATTCCCACCTTCTTTCCAAGCAGCACCGCAGGAGCGATGGCAGCCTATCAGACTGTGATGTACCCCCTAGACGACCAACCTCAAGATTTATCAGATAGGTCCGCCCTATAAAAATAAAACACACTACCCACCCCTCTCGTATCCCCAAGGTGACCCCCCCAAACAAACACACCACGATCTTCCTTCCCTGATAGCCGTCCACTCCGGTGACCAATAGGCTCGTGACGACACAGAATTCACCATCTAATTCGGTAATTGGTACCGTTCAGACCCATAGCAACACTCCCTAGCAACAGCAAGTCGCTTGATGGTTAAAATATAATATGGTTAATATTGTTATGCTTTATTTAGAACAATTTAACTGTCTTTTTGTTTCGCTGCGAGGATAATTTTTAATATATTAACGAAGCTAACTCAGCACTAGTACGAACCATATTTGGAGATATTTTCAAATATTATGGTGCGATAATTGAGCTAAGTTTGGAGATGTAGGGGACGCAAGAAAAGGCATGTTTTGGGAGTTTTTATGCCAATACATTTTCATTGGCAAGAATAAAATAATCGAATACTGGTCTAGTAAAAACAAATTTCTTTCCTTTCCATTTTTATTAAAAACGACATGTGAAAACTCAGCTTAAAATATCGCTATGCTCATGATGGATATTCAACAACTGTTGATATCACCGTGTGAATAAAATTAAACTCCATGTTTGTAATGGAGCAATATTTGATTTATTTTGTCCAAAATAATGTTTTGCTATAAAAACAACAACAAAAAAAACATTGGTCTTTCTCGCGTTCCCTAAACTCTCCACTATGTTTGTTTGTTTGGCTTTATTTTCGTTGTAACAATAAACAGATATTTACATGCAAAACATTGAGCATAGAGAAAACAAATAACGAACACCAGTACCAGAGATACTCTCGATCGCTGAGCGCTACTGGCCATTATAATTACAAATAAATAAGAAAACATGTGGCGCCCTGACGGGCTGATAGTAAGTTAGCCAGAGAGTTATGGACGGGAAAATAATAAAAACAAACGGTCCTGTCGCCTGTATAGAGTCGACGAGGACCTTAAATAATATACAATTATACAAATGAATGAATATAGAAAAGAAAACATAGAAGTATAAGGAATCAGACGTAGACAAAACAAAAAGAAGATGAGAAGAACCCGGTCGAGCCTTGATAGTCAATACCGTAGTTTCACGTGACTTAAGGCATTTAACTTTTCATAATATATAAACATCCGCCAAATTTTTATATCACGGAAATATACAACTGGAACTTTTATACGCATTGACCATGACTATTTTCATACTTTTTTTTATTTTGAATCGATGTTTGTTTATTCAAGAGTCGAGTATGCTGTGGCCTTAACCCATCTCTGTCGACATTGAAACCAGAAACCGTTTCGATTCATTACGGGATCTAAAACCAATATAGACTCGTATGTGGTAAACACATCAGTCACGCTGTCAAATCTATGCGTCAAGAGGCCGGAACGACTTGGAATGAACCTCGGTGGCTCGCTGATGAATTAAATGGCTTTTTCCAAATTCAAATTTGATATAGAGTGATAAATTAATATAATTTATTTAAATAATAAGTTGAAAGTTTTCTCCTAATTTTTGCTATTCGCCATTCTATTTATTTACAAACCCTTTTATCCTCCATTTTATTTATATTTGGTGGTGGGGGGTTGGGGGGGAGAACCCTTTACAACAATAGTATTATCTCATGAATAGTGCCCGTGTTTTCCTCTACTAAAATAATAAGCGAGTGATGCTACCCCTTTCCAACAGTACAGAGTACAAACATTTACAAATTAGCATATTCCATTTTTCTTACAACATTAATCGGGGACAACAATGATTTATTTTTAGTCATATTTAATACTTTAGTTTAGTTCCTACTTCCTATCCGACCCGTTTTTTCATTTTTTCATATTTGCCCCTACATAAATGGCGAGCTGAGACATGGTGATGTTCATATCATTGAGACAGCTTCGTCCATCACAATTACCTGGGCTGATAATAATACTTCCCTAAGGATTACGATACAATTGGATATTTCGTAATTACTTGAAAGAACAAAATATATTAATACAACTATTATGTTTGTATTTTCACGAATGTGGCAGCAGTAGATATTATAGTGCATGAAATAATAAATTAAAAAGTATTTACGTTAACACTTGTATCGTCTTATAACGGCCACAAAAATAAATTAATGTGTGTTTAAATGTTAGAGACAGAGCCATACAATCAATATACGACTTTCATAATAAAAACAGGTTTATTTTGTAAACACGTGATCAAGACCTAAAACTATACCTATGTAGGAAGTCATCAGCCGTCCTTATTCCATCCGGTTCACCATCCTGATTTTTGAAGAGAAGCTCTCATATTTATAATTGAGCCACAGATGTCACTTAACAGTAGAGAAACTTCCAAATTGTTACTTTAAGGTGCGGCAGAAGGGAACGCGAGTAATGTTACAGTTTTTATAGCATTAAATTTTTATGACCAAAATAAATCAAATATTTCTCCAGTAGCAACGTAGAGTTTAGTTTTCTGCACCTGCTAATATCAACAGATCTTGAATATCTGTCATGAGTGTCCTGGAAAAATATCGATACCGTACTAGTATCTAAAGAAAAGTATCGATAACAGTAAGTATCAGTATATACATTTTAATCTGGACCTTTTTTTTACCTAGTAATAATAGTTTCAACTTTTGTATCATGATAATAGTATTTTCATATATATTTAAACATTGAAAATTATAATGATTTAACCATGTTATAGTAAACATAGATCTATGGCGTCTATGTTTTGTGTTGGAACTTGGAAGGTACGAATATAGTCCTAGTATTGTATGATGGATATGATAAAAGGTTTTACCATATAAGCAAGAGTTCTTCTGGCTTGTTATACAGAAAATGACCGAGGATTGAGAAATATCGTCATTTGTTCCTCCTCCACTGTCCAATCTAGTAAACATTCAACCCAGCACGAGCGAAGACAACAAAGTTATGTCTTTAGATACCGGAGTGGGAGTACTAATATCAGTAAAAGTATCAGGGAAAAAAAAGTATCGAGTAAAAGATACTAATATTGAAAGGAAAATATCAATATTACTGAAGTATCGATACTTTTTTCACATCCCTAGATGCTGTTTTTAGCGCCAAGAGGGCTGCTGTGACTGCGGACGAAACGTAAGACATGATTTATTCTACGAGGCTCAAAAATGAACATTTTATTAGTATTTGTAAAAGAACAAAACAAAAAACCTACCAAGTGTTTCCTGTTTTTATTTTTACTTGTGTTAGTTGTTTTGCCGCGTAGCTTACCATCGCCCATTCTCTGTAAAGCAGTATATCTATACTTCAAACTATCAAAACTCTACTACAATAATTTTGAGGATTAGGGAAGTGGGGGTGGGTGGTGGTGGGGGACTAACCCCCAAAACATCCATTCTCATCAAAGCCCTGTCACATATCTAATACTCCAGGCACGAATATACGGCTGAATAAGTCGTCGATACTCTCAAAGGTAAGAGGGGGTGGGGGGTGGGGGGGGATATAAATATTTGTCAGCGTCAGGACCCCTCTTCAACCCCCTTAGACCCCGACGCGTTATAACGAGAAATACGAGATCTAGAATGTTGAGGAGGGGTTGGAAGGGAGGAAAAAATTTCAGATATATGGTTTTATAAAATATTTGTCGATCCTTGTTTGCTATGGAATGGCCTAGAAAACAGCTTTCTTTCTTCTTTTTTTTTTCACTGAACAACTGCGTAATTTATTGAACTGGCTATTTATTTATAAAATATAGTATTACAAGATATTTAAATATGGAAATCTAAGTATAACAGTTAACAAATACATTGTAACAACCCTTCCTTCACCTCTGACAAGACAGCTTGTGAATGTGTGGAATGGCCAGGCCTCCGCCGTGGTTCGGATCCCACGTTAAACTGTAGGTCCTCCATTTCATCTCACAATCACCCTACCATTACACATTAGCGTAAGTGCGTATAACCCGAACGGGTAGTAAGACGTGGTGCTAATAATAACATTGTAACAAAAAACATTGTAAATGAAAGTTATTACAACTTTCCTAAACCACCACCACCATAAACCTCATTTCCAAACTCTGGTTCCCCGGGTGTGGTACACAAGCCCTCGCCCCTTCGCCCTGTAGTCGTATAATTTTTGTTGCTCAACGTGTTGCTCAACGTGTTATTGAAGATAACTACCCAGATGAACGGACAGTAGCCCAATGGCTTCTTTGGTGCTGACTGACAGCTCACAGCTGACTTCTGATAGTCAACATTTAGGTATATACAGTAGACCCATGGCTTCTTTGGTGCTGACTGACAGCTCACAGCTGACTTCTGATAGTCAACATTTAGGTATATACAGTAGACCCATGGCTTCTTTGGTGCTGACTGACAGCTCACAGCTGACTTCTGATAGTCAACATTTAGGTATATACAGTAGCCCCGTGGCTTCTTTGGTGCTGACTGACAGCTCACAGCTGACTTCTGACAGTCAACATTTAAGTATATACCTAAATGTTGACCGCCAGAAGTGACAGCTGCTAAACACATGTTTTTACAGATCATATGGTTCGGCGTAGGGATACATAATTTGGTCTGGTAGCTTTTCAAAGCTTTTAGCTGTCGGCTGTGAGCTGTCAGTCAGCACCAAAGAAGCCATGGGGCTACTGTAAGTTGGCTGCTCTTCAAGGGAGTCTCTTTACCACCCTCCCTTCCACCCCGAACTGGTTTCGAACCAGTGTCTAGAGGCCTTGAACAGCAGCTTGTTGACGTCACGTTATTACGAGTATAGACAGACTCCTTGCTGTCTGATTAGCGCGATATTCAAGACGAAGAAGATCCACTCATTATCCTCACAGCGAGGGGTGGAGGAACATCAAGGAGAATAAACAACCTTATTTATAAAAAAATATACCTCACAGGACAGACAGGCTTACTTAGGGGCACACAACAGGCCCCGACAGGAGCATACATTCACTGATGTGCGTCTTTTTGAAGATAAATAAATTAGAAAGTATAGATTTAATTTAACTCCCTTCTCATCCAACAGAGAGTGGGGCACGCTTGGGTTCCAGTTTTGATTCCCTCTCCAGTCAAAAATTTTAACTTTTTTTTTTTGACACCTCGTATTACTTACTACCCCTCCAGTAAATCCACTTTTAACCACACAAACGGAAGGAAAGTAAACCTTATAGAGGGTTATTCGCATTTGCGTGGAACAATAGCGGAGTAACTATTTTAATAAACAAACACATCTTCCTACACCCAGCCGGGGTTCGAACCTCGTCCTACTATCCCGTCACCATAAAACTATATTAATCGAGCGCGAAGTCTAGTCCGCGTTCCCAGGGACGGGGGTCATTTTAAAATTCAATTCGCTCCTTTACAAAAAAAAAAAAAAATGTTCAACTAGCCAAGGTTCTAGCAAGATTGGTGACCTGGTGGTCTAGGGGTAAGGTGTCAGACTTCTGTGCTGGCGGCCGGGGTTCAATCCTCGGTCCCGGCACAGATTTATCTGATTACCAAACCCTTCCTTCACCTCTGACAAGACATCTTGTGAATGTGGGGAATGCCAGGCCTCCACCGTGGTTCGGATTCCACGTTAAACTGTAGGTCCTCCATTTCATCTCACAATCACCCTACCATTACACATTAGCGTAAGTGCGTATAACCCGAACGGGTAGTAAGACGCGGTGCTAATAATAATAATAATAATAATAATAATAATAATAATAATAATAATAATAACTCTAGCAAGATTACTTCTTTATTTTTATGGGAGAAACTGGGGGTGTTTCTATTTGCGGTGGATGGGGGAACACCCCCCTAAATCAAAGAAAATGGAGAGGAATTTTCTATAATCAAATCCCTCTCGAAGTAGTTAAACTCTAATTAATGTGGTTGTACGTGTTAGGAATAGCTATAGGACTGGGCCTTGACATTCAAGAGGAATAATGACGGCTTAAACCGCCTCTATACGGCTCTGTGATTACCGTTCTGGGCTCTGGTCGCTGTCTCCAGTCTATGCCCTTGTTAAATAATAATATTTAGCACCGCGCGTCTTACTACCCGTTCGGGTTATATGCTAATGGATTAGGAATTGGGAAGGTTGAATTAGAGGAAGTGAACCCGCATTTGCGTGGAGGGAGAGTGGATAACCATTTAGGAAAAAAACCCACCCCCAGTTCACCCGACCGAGATTCGAACCTCGATCTCCCCGTCCTCAGCGGTCGAGTTCAACACGACAAGCGCGTTAGCCAACTACAGTAGCCCCATGGCTTCTTTGGTGCTGACTGACGGCTTTGAAAAGTTACCAGACCAAATTATGCATCCCTACGCCGAACCATGTTATCTGCAAAAACATGTGTTTAGCAGCTGTCACTTCTGACAGTCAAACTTTAGATATATACCTAAATGTTGACTGTCAGAAGTCAGCTGTGAGCTATCAGTCAGCACCAAAGAAGCCACGGGGCTACTGTACGTATGCCCTTGTTAAGAAACCCGGAGTTACGGCTGTTCTTCCTGACACGAGATGAGGTTGTTTATCTCCTTCGTTCTTTGGAATAAATTGGACCCCCATAAGAAAATTACCGGCCTCTTTAATAACCTGAACACCCCGAGAAGAGGGAGTTAGTTATAACGATCCCGGAGTTAAACTGACACAAGAGTTACTGTCTCTGGCTGCTCGCGTGGGGCGCTAGCAGGGAGGGGAGGAGTTATAATTTCAACCACCCCCTCTTCGACTGGCGTGCGTAGCTTTGGTCAGAGAGGTCCGAGTTCGATTCAACTAGACACGGAACACGCTTCGGTGATAACCCGCGCAACATATTGAACTGCGATGAGAATGCGGGTACACTTAATCTAAACTCAACCTTCCTCATCCCTAACACATTAACATAATTATTACATGTGCGTACAACCCAAGCAGGTAGTGGCGGCTACCTTCAGGCCGGATTGGTTCAGACAATGTCCAGCAGGTTTTGTAGAAACCAACCAAAAATAAATTATATTGTGCACCGCAAATACTTTCTCTCTCTTTAATCTTAAAATAGAGACGTTCACCCAAAAATTTGTGAAACAAAATAGTATACGCTGTTACAGAAAAACTCCACCAAAGAGCATTAATGTAATAATATGCAATGTTACAGAAACATCGGGAAAAGAGGAGGATCTCTGTCCACGAAAGAGCACGAGAATCAATTACATATTCCTAAGTATTCCTGAAAAAGTACATGTCTGTGTTGGTGACCTGGCGGTCTAGGGGTAAGGTGTCGGACTTCTGTGCTGTGGGTCCGGGGTTCAATCCCAGGTCCCAGCACAGATTTATCTGATTACCAAAACCTTCCTTCACCTCTGACAAGACATCTTGTGAATGTGTGGAATGCCAGGCCTTCACCGTGGTTCGGATCCCACGTTAAACTGTAGGTCCTCCATTTCATCTCACAATCACCCTACCATTACACATTAGCGTAAGTGCGTGTAACCCGAATGGGTAGTAAGACGCGGTGCTAATAATGGTTGCGGAGATAGGGTCAAAATTGGAAATTCCTGATTTTGTATAGTGCCCTCAGTCATTTTCATAGAAAAATGAAAATTATCATTTCGTTTTTAATGTTAAACCGTAACTAGATACAACATTTAATCAAAATAGTTTGAGTCGATTTCGAGAAAATCGATGTTTTTTTCTTTCAGGGTGGCTTCAAGACACATTTTACAAAATTCCCTGACTTTTCCAGATTTTCCAGGCAACATTTTTCAATTTTACCTGAACACTTTTTTTCCAGTTTTAATGGTGGATGATAACTTTTGTTTTATTTGTTATTGATCACATATTAAAAAAAGTTTGTATCGACTAAACATAAACGATTTTATCAGTTATTTAAAAAAAATTAAAATGTAATTTTATTTAGGTATTTATTAACTTTTGTTTTAGTGCTTGGTTGCAAAAATAATGGGATATTTTAGACATAATTTTTAATTCCCTGACTTTTCCTTATTTTTAGTTAAATTCTTTGACATTTCCCTGTTTTCCCTGTAATCCAAAAATTCCCTGACTTTTCCAGGTTTTCCCTGTCTGTAGCCACCGTGTCTTTTTTTGCCCTTCAGTAAACTACCCCTAGTTTTAGGGTTGGATATATAATTCCAAAAACTCCTCTAGAGAAACTTATGAAAACCCCTGATAACAAGTTTCAACCTTATCAGGAAAATGCGTTCGGCTCATGCCTGATAAACTAACAGGTGGCATCGTTTTCAGAAGGTCAGGAAACGTGAACATTTATCAACTTTTTTACATTTACAATACTCCTATCTTCGAGGGGTCAAGAGAAAGTAAAAGTTAGTGGCATATTGTTGATAAATCAGCAAGCTTTTCTTCAGATGTCGCTTGTGGACGTCTTGCGCTGATCCGTTCGTATTCCCTGTTTGATCCGGTAAATAACGACGATTTTTAACAAGCTATTCGTTACCAGGCCTTTCATTGGTTTATCCACGTCCCACCAAGGATATGATTTCCTCCGGTGTCACATAATATGCATAGATCTCGCCGCCCGCACCTACTTAACGAGATCACTACGTAGTACGTAATGATGAGATTTCGGGAGACTTTCTAACTAATATTCGGAATTTTAAGAACCACTGTACCCCCCCCCCCTTTTTTTTTTACCAAAACATATAAATAAAATATTTCTCCATAACTGTTCGGATACTGGCTGACTGAGGGTCTCCAGGAGAGCTATCGGCTGACTCCTCCGTGACGAACATCACCAATTCAGCAGCCCCTCGAGTTAACATTGTTACGGGTCCTATTGTCAACACGAGGACTGAGCAAAGTCCGTGTTGTCCTGCCTGACATCTCGCGAGATAAGCCAGCTCTCCATCTCCCAACTTACAACAATACCATTTATTGTAACAACCGCGACTACAACACCCACAAGACAACAGCTGGAGGGGGGGGGGGGGAAGTTGGAGCTATAAGAGTTTCCAGGGAATCTACCCCTGGGTAAGGCCACCCCAATACACCCCCCACTCGTTAGGTCGATAGAGTAAAGTCTGTTCAGTGTAGGAATTGATTTCTGAAAGGCCCTTTTCTCTAACAGAAATATATTATATAGTAAGATATTGGTAGGAAAAAGACCTTTCAGGGAGTAATTCCTACCGTGAGTGGAGTTTATGTCCAAATAGTGAACATTATAATGCACATAAATGAGAAGGGAATATCTAGTCTTGACTTTATAATCGGACAATAGTGTGAGCATCTTGTGTCCTAGACAACGACTGGTCAAACCATGGCGCGAGAACCCACAGTGGCACTACTAAGTGATTATGTGAGTGAATGATTCAGCAGAAGTGTAGCCCAGATAGGTTTTCCTTAAGAATGCTTTCAACTACAGTAGCTCCACGGCTTCTTTGGTGTTGACTGACAGCTCACAGCTGACAGCTACAAGCTTTGAAAACTTACCAGACCAAATTATGTATCCCTACGCCGAACTATATGATCTTCAAAAAAACATGTATTTAGCAGCTGTCACTTCTGACAGTCAACATTTAGGTACATACCTAAATGTTGACTGTCAGAAGTCAGCTGTGAGCTGTCAGTCGGCACCAAAGAAGCCACGGGGCTACTGTATCTGACTCTACTGTATATAGTGCGGATATACAGTAAGACCCGTAAAAAAAACAGTCATTTCTAAAGTGCCTATTACGAAAGTCTGTCTGTCAAAGTTGCACTAAACAAAAAAACTAAACAATAGAAAATTAAATTTAGACTATCGTCAATAATAATAATAATAATAATAATAATAATAATAAAGTTTATCAAGTAAAATTGAAATGAATCCAACAGTGTGAAAACGCAAGCGTTTGAACCGTTTAGGTCGTGAGATGCGTTTTAACCAAATTACCTGAAACCAGCAATTAAGATGAATATTATGAACTTCGATGAAATAACAAAGAGAAAAATAAGAATAAATATTTGGAAAAAAACTTTTGAAAGGTGGTGTTGGAGGAGAATAGAGAGGATAAAGTGGACAGATCAGGTGATTAATGAATACGTTCTAAGAAGAGTCAATTGACGGGGGAACAGAACCATTTGTTGCGGGTGGTCTTACGGAGACAGGCCAACATGAATGGGTCACATGACGAGAAGAAAGGTTTTATTGAGTGACGTCATATAAGGCGCGGTGGAAGGGAGCAGGAAGATGACAAACACAAATGATGGGTGACCTCGAGCAAGGAAATAAGACGAAGGAAGATACAGATATTACGAGCTACAAGACTCAATTTGGAGTAGGTAGAGGACCTGTCGAAAGACAGACCTCCTAATTATTATTATTATTAGCACCGCGTCTTACTACCCGTTCGGGTTATACGCACTCACGCTAATGTGTGATGGTAGGGCGATTGTGAGATGAAATGGAGGACCTACAGTTTAACGTGGAATCCGAACCACGGTGGAGACCTGGCATGACCTCCTAATAAAATAATAATAAGATAGCACACAATAAAGACAAGGCAAATTCTTGGTGTGTTATTATTATTATTTTTGTAGAGCTTCATATCTTGACATAAAGTCAGGTGGAGAAAAAGACCGAATTAAGGGCCATTACTAAAAATTGTGAAAATT